>CAUYPK010149278.1:0-84211 GCA_963574355.1 Loris lydekkerianus | reverse complement strand
CGCAGCCCCCGGTGGGGGGGGTGTCAACAAACCCTGCCTGTAACCCGGCAGTTAAAGGCCGCCCCCCCCCCCCCCCCCCCCCCCCCCGCTGGTTCTCCCATCCCCTCCAAGGCAATTCTGCTGAGCTCCAAAGGGGAAGGGTGCAGGACATGTGGAGCCCAGAGTGTCCAAACCCTGGGGCACCTAACAGAGGGGCCCAGCCCCCAAGCAAGTTACAGGGGCACAGAGACCATCTTGGCAACCTTGAAACCGGGAAAGACTGACCCCGACTTAGGGGCTGATGATGAGCCCTGGTGCAGCTATAGGGGAGCAAGGAGATGGCTAGCCAGCACCCCCACCAAAGGCCAGACCCGGAAGGCCTGGGTGGTGACCTTGGGTGCCCCTGCTGATGAAGAAAGGGAAGCTAGTAAGTGTGGTCAGGAGGTCGGGAAGGCAGGGAGCCTAATTGATTAATGTTGGTACGTGTCTTGACAGGCCCAGACGCCGAGGTAGGGAAAGGTGAAGTATTAATACCTATGATATGTAATGATGATGTACCACTGGCCTGGCAGTCTATGTAAATAGTTACCCAGCTGGGAGCTATCCAGGTAAGCCCCCCTCAGCCTGGCTTCTACCCTACAGGGAGGGATTGAGCTTTGCCTGGCCTTGTCCAGGCCTAGGGGACCTTTCCACCAGGGCTGGAACTGGTGCTTTCAGGAGTCGGGGTGGAACCATTGACCATTAAGGAGGTGACCCTCAGGGAAGAAGGAAACGGGGACTGAGCTGCGTGCACACGGCATCCCTCTTCATGCTTACTTGGCGTTTTATCTTTAGCTCTTCTGTGCAGACGAGGGAACAAATTCAGAGAGGTCCAAGGAGGCGCAGCTCGTGGGTGGCAGAGCTGATTCAAATCCAGGGGCGCTGGGTTCTCAGCTTGAGCTCTGTTTTTTCTAGAAAGTAAGGCCAAGTGGTAATGGCTGTAGGAAGCCTAGAGCCCAGACTCTCCTGCCTCTGCACTGCCACTCCTGGGATGTGGAGGGTGACAGGGCTTCGAGCTCATTCTTTGGAGTACTAAGTCTGCCTCACTGTCTGTGCCCTGGAGGGCCTGCCATATCCCCAGCCCTGGGGGGCAGCTGGCTCCGGGAGCCGATGTTTACTCTTCCTTCACATCCGCAAGGTCCCAGCCATAGTGCAGCCCGGCCCTGGGCGTGGCCTGTACAGAGTGGGCTGTTTTCTTCCTCTCCCCCACACTGCAGCTCCCAATCTCAAGACTCTCCAGGCAGGTGATTCATTCACCTCTGTGGTCACCATTGTCGTGTTCCCATCCCATCTCCCTGGCTTCCTGCCTCCCAGCCAGGCCTAGTGCACCACATATTAAGTCAGACTCATCTTCAGCAAGCTGCAAGTCCAGCCCATCTTCTGGGCTGCAGCCGCTAATGGGATGCTAAGTGCCTATTTTGCAGATGAGGAAATTGCAATTAAGAGAGGTTAAGTAACTTTCCTGGGGTCATGTATTTGGTTTGCCACTCCAAACACCATGATTTTTCTACTTAGTCATATTGCCTCTTCCGTGGATGAGTCTCAGAGGGTAGGGGTGCTTCCCCCATCTGACTCAGGCCTCCCCTAGGGTCTCTTTGCTCAGGGCAGGAACTCTGTCTTTCTGCTAGATGGTGGGCTTCCCGGGGGCAGAGGCTGTGTGTCTCTAGACTGCCTGGGTCCCTCCAAAGGTAGGAACTGTGTCTCCCCCATTAGGCTGGAAATATCCTAGTGTAGGGTCTAGGGCTACCCCCATCAGACTTGGGGCTTCCTGTGGGCAGGTGCTGGGTCTGAAGCCCTTCAGCATCTCTGCACATGCCTGTCCACTCCCTGACCCCCACCCTAGGGCCTCCTGCTGTGACACCCCTGCCAGTGTCCGTGCCCTTTTCAGGCCTCATCCTCAGCCAGAGCAGGAGCTGCCAACCGGCCACTAAACTACAGTGCACCCTGGGCATTAATTAGCATTGCCGCTGTTAAGTGTTTCTTCCCATTTATGCAAATCAGCGAGGTAAGAGGCATATAATGAAGTGTTTGTGGTTTAATACTGTGCGGTAGGAAGGAAGATGAATTTTAATTACTGGTTCCTAATTGGATGGACGTCTTGTTAATATCCTCCTGACAGGACATCTGAGCCGATGCTACCCACCCGGCCAGGCCCAGCTGTCTGCTGACTGCCCTGGGCAGCATAACGACAGTGCCTCCAGGAAACTTTCCTTCCTGTCCACATTGCTCAGGGGTCACACTGGGCACACCTCTGCCCTTGTCTTTGGAATTCCTGTGGTTTGTAATCTCTCTCTCTCTCTGACTTTCCAGAGTGCTGGGGCACATGTTTCAGTCCCCATTGTGTCACTCACTTACTGTGTGACCGTGGGCAAGTCACTTCCCCTCGCTGAGCCTCGTTCTTCAGGCTCAGTGCTGGGGGATGGGCGAGGGGCAGTGGGAAATCTGCAGGGCTATGCGGTTAGGGAAGGTTTTCCAGAGAAGAGAGGTGCTGAAAGATACACAGTATCTTAGGGTATAGGGAGGGCATTCCAGGTAGAGAGTCTGGAGAAAAGAATGTCTGGGCTATTTGGAAGATTCAAGAGACAGGTGTCACCCCAGACGTAGAGGGTGCTGAGGACCATTCCCTCCCACTCAACTTTCAGTAGTTTGCTTGGCTGGTGATCCTCCCAGGCCCTCTCTTGAGCCCTGTGGCCTGTTGTTAGGGTCCCTGTCCTAGGCTTGATGGCCTCTCTGCCCAGGCCCTCCCATCCGTTGTGACTATCACACATTACTGGCCCACTGGGCTAGGAGCTTCACAGGCTGTTTGTTTTGGTGACCCTGTATCCTGGTGCCCAGCACACCTCTGGAACCCACTGTTTATCTGAGACAGATTTCTTCAATGGAAGAAGGATTCTAGAGAAGGTAGGCAATTGGGGGCCACAGAGGAGTCTAAACAGGGTGCTGATAACATGATATAAGAAATGGCGTCTTCACACATGCCTTCTGCCTCCTCCCAGACTCACTTCTCCTTTGAACATCCAAATCTTGACATGATCTAGGCCTCCAGAGGACAAATTCACAAGCACTTGGGGATCCTCTAGGGCAGAGTGTGAACACCACGTGGGAAGGGCGAGGCTAGGTGGGGGCGGGAGGAAAGAGAACCATTGCTCCCCAGCAGAAATTTCACTCCTCACCAGTTACAACCGGACAGACAAGCCTTAGCAGTCTTTGCACTGGAGTTGGAACCTGGCTTTGGGACTCAACCAGCTTTGTAGTCTTTTTATAGACTCACCTGTACAATGGGCTAAACCTACTTTATAGGGTGTGCTGAAAGACTGAATAACATATAATATTTCAAACACTCAGCATAGGGTCTAGGGAAGTGCCTGGTACTCAGAGAGTGCTCCCTCAGCGTGACAACGGCTGCTCCTGTCATTATAGCCCACTAACAGGACAGCTAAGCAAGTGGCTTCCCCTCTGGACTCCAGCTTCCCTGCTATCTAGGGATCACAGTCCCTGCACAGACACCTCCCCCACCCCCCGGAATCATTGCAAACTAGCAGGGCCTGTTGCTGAACCCATCTTCCTAAACTGTAGAGTGCTGGGCCAGTGTGGGCTCTAAGGGTTGGGATCACAGAGGTTTGCAGAGCACAGCTGGGTGAATAGGAGGTGGGTGTGACCTGTGTACCCCTTGCCTACTGGGGGACACCAGGATGAAGGGGATCAGCTGCAGAGCCTTAGGCCTCCAGTTCTGCCAGGGGTGAGAGGGGAGTCCCTTGGGCCAGGGTTTGGCCTTCGAGCAGATGTCCACATGCCTGGAGTTAAAGGCGTGGCGTTGGGAGTCAGACAGGCCTGGGCTGGTGTCTGGGGTCGTAGGCTGGCTGTCACCAGCAAGCCACCTGTGTTTTCTCGTTTGCTGCATGGAATGATAACGGTGCTCAGAGAAGTACCAGCTGTATACAGCAGGCATTCTATAAATGCTGGTTATCCCTCCCACTTGAGGCCAGCTGCTCAGGTTCAAACACTGCACCTAGGCCATCCAGAGCCATATTACCTTCCTCTCAGCCCACTTCTCTGGGGTTTACCAGGCTATGGCCAAGGCAGCTGCTCCCATTGCCAGGGTTTATTCCAAATGCCCCACCTGTGACAGAAGAACAGACGAGTCTGAGCCCTTGGGGGTCCCCTCGCTGAGAGGCCTGACAGAGTTTTTGAAGGAGAGAAAAGCTAAGAAAGAGGGGGGTTTAAAAGGAAAGCAGATGTCAGACAGATGTGCTCCAAGCTCACACAGAAACAGTCTCACAGGGCAGTGGGAAGAGGCCAAATAAGTATTAAGCATTAAGCTGCAAGAGTCAAAGCAGCAGATCAAAGACACAGAGGCTGTGGAATCAAACAGATGAAACAGACCTTGGTTTGGGCCCCAGCATCCTCTCTGAGTGCTGTGTGACCTGAGGGATGTCACCTAACCTCTCTGAGCTTCAGTTTTCACATCTGCAAAAGAGGTCTTCAGACCTACCTTATAGAGCTTGTTAATATACAGATGGTCCCTGACTTTTCGGACAGTGTGACAGTGGTAGACATTCAGTAGAAACCATACTTTCAATTCTGAATTTTGATTTTTCCCTAGTGAGCAATATGTGGTTTGACCAGCCTTTTCTCGATGCTGGGCAGCAGCAACAACAAGGCTCCCAGTCAGCCATGTGATCACGAGAGCATACTGTACAGTGTGCTGTGTTCCCAGAGGATTTTGCCCAACTGTAGGCTCGTGTAAGTTTTCTGAGCACGTTTGAGGTCAGGCTGGCTGAGCCATGATGTTTTATGGGTCAGGTGCACTATTTACATTTCTGACTTGGGATGTTTTCACCTTACGATGGGTTAATTGGGAAGTAGCCCAATCATAAGTTGAGAAGCACCTGCATAGTAGGGACACAGAACATAGCCTGGCGCTTAGTAGGTACTCAGTAAGTGTTAACTGTATTCCCTTCATTAGAGGCTTTTGCAAGCTAAGGGTATGAAGTCATGTTCACCCTACAGACCAGGCCAAAGGGAGTGACAGCAGGTGAGGTTCTGAAGGCTGGAAGAGTGAAGCCCAGTAGAGTCTTTGGACTTGGGGGGGCAGGTCATATTCTGTTGACCATGATGGTGTTGTACTGGGGAAGGGGACTGTTGGGGCAGTAAGCAGAAAACTGGTTGAGGCTGGCTATGCAGGAATTGGACGTGGGGAGGTTAAATGATCCCTAATCACTCTGACTCTTCTGAGCAGTAAATGTCTCCATTGGGGTCCAGGGGCTGAATTCTGGGGTCCGTATGCCTGAGCTCCATGCTGGTGTTGCTAGTTACCAGCTGCGGACCTTGGCCAAATCTGCCGCAGTCCTCTGAGGAAGGATCTTGATATTTACCTTGTAGGGTTGCAAAATAACAACAACAACAAAGTACCAGGCCTGTGTTAAGTGCTTAGCCACAGTGATAATTATTGGTAGTGGCACTAAGGTCATGGGAGAGGTGCAGCAACTGGGGTGATGGCCAGAGGCTGTGCTGCAGCAGGAAAGGAGGAGAGTGCAAAGTGAGGGGCAGGATGGGAAGCCGGCTGGATTTGCATCTGAATCCTAATTTCTGTGGCACTGGGGAAGAGTTTCTTTTATGCAAACCATGATACATGTGTCCAGGGTTGGGGCGGATCTCTAAGGTTCAGGACAAGCCAGCATAGACAAGTTTCAGAAATGCTACCCTGGGTGTCCCCATGGGGAGACGGGGTTCCTGAGACAAGCGTCCATAGTGCCCTCCGTCCACTCTGACTTGTGTTGAAGACCTGCACTTTGCTAGCTTCCCGGCAGCCCCACTGGTGCAACCAACTTCAGTGGGTGGGAAAACGCTCCCCGAACCCCCAGCCCATGCCCCTTTAGGATGGGAGAGAAGAAGGGATGGAAAGAAACATCCTCCTGGGGCACAGACTAGATTAAATAAAGAGCTGATAACTTCCAAATCCCAAAGTCAGAGCTTGGGATCGAACAACGGGTATCTTCTTATTCCTGAAAATCAGTTTATATGAAAAGTAAAATATCAGTTTTATATGAAAAGTTTGATTTATATGAAAATATCAGTATTAGATGAAAAGTAAAAAATCAGTTTATATGAAAAGTAAAAAGTGTCCAGGATAGTGGGCACTTACATCGAATGCAATTTAGTGACTTGACTGAGAAAAGTCCTCCCATGTAAGACTGCCCAAAAGCCACCACACGGGAGCGTGATGCAGACAGCAGCTGTAATAACAGGCTCACTAGCGCCATCTGTGTAGCGCTGCTGCCTTGGACAGATGAGGAAACTGAGGCACAAGCAAGGTAACTACCTTGCCCAAAGTTTTAGGACATACAAGTAGCAGACTCAGGATTCGAACCCAGGTTTAATTGACTCCAGAACCCAACCCCGCCCCTTCCCTTTCATATTTCTTTTTTCCCTTTCTTTTCTTTTTTCTTTCAATTGGATATTGATAAATTGCTTCCCGTAGATGTTGTACAATTGACACTCCCACCAGGAATGTTAGGAGAGCCCCTCCCCACTCTGTCACAGGCTGGCCAGATGCTGTGGAAGCAAACAGCACCACTCTGGAAATTTCATGCAGCTGATAAGTGCAAGATGGTATCTCACCACAATTTGATCATGAATGAGGCTGAGCATCTTTTCATATGTTGATGAGCCATTAGTACACGTCTTTCTTTCTTTTTTTTTTGCAAATGTCTTTCATATTCTTTGTCTGCGATTAATGTTTCTTTGTCAGTCTTCTTCTGATCAATTTCTAGAAACTTTTTATACGTTAAGGATATTATTAGTGATAGGAGTCTGTAGGAGTTTGCTGGGGCTACCATCACAAAATACCACAGATTGGGTGGCTTAAACAACAAAATTTATTTTCATGTACTTCTGGAGGCTGGAAGTTCAAGATCAAGGTGTTGGCAGATATGCTGGGTTGCAGACGGCCACCTTCTCACTGTATGCTCACATAATCTTTCCTCTATGCGTGGGCGCAGAGGTGTCTCTTGTGTATCCAAATTTTTTTCTACTTATAAGAACACCATTGAGATTGGATAAGGGCCCAATCTAACATTTCATTTTAACTTAATCACCTCTATAAAGGCCCTATCTCCTAGTAGAACCTTCCTATATTGACCACCCCCTTCAGTTGACCTAGTTTTCATAGACCAGACATGCAGCACATGTACCTATCAGTACAGTAGGCCTAGTTCCTTATGTTGACCATCTCTGTATGTTAACCTTTTCATTACACTCCTTTGGGTGGTCAACTTACAGAGGTTCCACTGTACAGTCCCATTCTCAGATCTTGGGGGTTAGGGCTTCAATTTCAAGGGGACACACATAGGCAGACACAGAGTCCTGAAAGGAGGGGGAGGGGGAGGGCCCAGTATTTTTTCTCAGCTTGCCTTTTTTAAAAGCCTCTATTATTTATTTTCCCTCTCTACCCTGCAGTATAGCCTCCTCAGATCCCCAAATTTGAATATCTGAAATCAGTTCTGCTGCAGGAAACCAAGTGTTTATCTTTGCCTCGTTCCTCTAATTTGTCTTCTGAGACAGCTTGGTCCAGCGGAAAGGTTGTGGCAGACTTTGGAGTCATTTTGACCTGGCCTAAAGTCCTGGCGCTTTGCACGGCAGTAGGGTGACCTTGGGCAAGTCACTCCATCTGAGTCTCAGAGTCTCACTTCTATAAATGACGCTAATAATAGCTAGCTGGCAGGGCCGCTGTGAGCATCAAATGAGATGATGTCTGTAAAACGTGACGCTCTGTGTCTGGCCCATCACAGGGGCTGCAGCCATCGTGATTTTCTTCTTGAATAAAAGCCTGTGTTTATCAAGCATCCAGGACACGGAGGGCCTGGGGGGAAGGATGATGTTGAGGTGGCTGTGCCTAGGTTTCTGCTCATGGTCTAGACCATGAGCTGGAATGCATGAGCCAGGACCCACTGTCCCCAAAGCCCAAGTGGGCAAGGGAGGTGTTCATGTCTATGCTGACTCATAGCGGTCAGCAAGTGGAAGAGGATTTCTGCAGGTGGAAAGGAGGGGGAGGTGGAGGGCCCAGTATGCCCGGAGCAGGAAAGCGGGAGAGTAGAGGCCACCTTCATTAGAGAGCAAGGCATGGACTTCAACTCTGGGAGGTATTGTATGGGAGACTCTGTAGGGGAAACAGAGAGTATCTTCACCTGAAACAAGACCACACAAGTGATGGTGGAGTTTAACCGTGAGCCTGCAAGTGCTTGCAGAGTGAACGGCCACGTGCACAAGCAGATGTAGCCCAAGTTACACGTCAGGGCCCCTGGGCCCATCACAGACGTCCTGGCTGAGCCAGAGCTGCAGGAAAGAAGGGGCTCGGCCTGGCACCCAGCTGCTGAAGGCCTGAGAAGGGTGCAGCCTAAGCAAGAATGAAAGATGACCAGAGATACCCACCAAGATGGTGGGGATGGGTCCCAGAGACCACTTGGGTAGGATGGAGGAGGCTCAGCTAGATGACGGGAGGGAAGGAACTTCAGTGCCTGGCGTTTCCTCTCATCTCATTCTTGCAACACACCTGCAAAGTGGACGTTATTGGCTTGACTGTACAGAGGCACAAGGGGAGACTTGAAAAGGTGAAATGTTTGTCCAAAGTCAAATTAGAAACAGGAGGAGCTGAGCCTGGAATCCAGGGAGCCTTCATGCTCTCTGTGCACCCCATGCTGGCTAGAAAAGGGTCTTGGGTAGGGCAGTGTGAGTTATCGCCACGGGAGAGCTGAATGTCTCATCATCTGTCTGCCCTGCTGAATTCCCTCCTTTCCCAGTGAAAGTGGGTTTGACTAAGTGAGCATGGGGTTATGCTGTGTCCACTCTGGAGAAAAGGACTCGTCCTTTCCATATGTTTCTGGAACTTCATGATCTGTTCGTGGGGAGCGTATGCCAGACCCACTGGTGCCCCAACCCCTGCTGAACAGGAGAGGAGGGTCCCTCACTGAATGTTGTCTCTTCCCTATAGGAAGGGGGCTGCATGGCCAGGGCACTCATGTCCCCGGGGGCCACCCTGAATTGTTGTTCTGCTTTTCACAGATCCCTGGGCCAGCTTTCCTCCCACAGGTCTCTCATTCTTCTTCCTGCCCTGAGTCTGCCACAAATACCTTTATCACGTCTGCTGAGGAACACCTGCTTGCCTTGTAATGATCACATTCATGGAAGGAGACCAACCACCTTAGCATCGTGGTCCACAATATCTCCCAGGGCCTGGACGAAACCTGGGAGAGTCCAGCAGGCCACCCTGCTGCTTTTGGGGTGGAGGCATGGTGAGCACGTATCCAGCCCTCTGAACTCTAAGGAGGGTCTCTTCTGCAACTGCCAGAGACCCCTCCTTGTCACTCTGCCCGCCACGGAAGAGCATCTGGCCGTTAGCTTATATATTATAACCCTTAAACACTGCCATTAAGTCACTTCTCATTCTTTTAAACTACCCAGGAAGGGAATTCAGGGTGATATATGGAGGTTTTTATGGCTAGTGCTGGGTAGCTTAAGGACTTCGCTGCACGCTGAACACACACATTGTTGCATAAATAAGAATCACTGTAATATCAAAGCATCACTCAGCTCGGGGTCCCGGCTTCTTTAGTGGTGCAGAACCAACATCCTACAGCCCGGGTCATCGTCACTTGGACAGAGCATCAGCTCAGAGCTGGACCAGGATAGCCTCTCACTTTGTCCCCATCCCTCCCTCCTCCTTTCCCCCAGTCTTTCCCCCAGTTACCTCTCATGTTGCCAGGGGTAGGAGGCAGAAGAGGAAAAGAATTGCTCCCCCCCCCCAATTTTGGAATTAACCTACTCTGTGCCAGACACTTCACACCCATTGTTTCATCAAATGCTCAAGTTTACACAGTGGTAAAGGGTTATTACCTGTTCACAGCTGGGGAAACTCAGGAATGCACCCAAGGTCACCCAGCTTGGCAGTGACAAAGCTGGCATTTGAACCCTGACTCTGTCCTGTGTATAGAAACAGGAGGCTGTGGGGCGCACGGGGGTGGGCAGGGCAGGGGCTGGTGCTGGGAGTCTCTGAGAGAACCCTGTCCCCATGGTGGTGATCATTTCTCTGGGTTTGGAGACAAGGGCACGGTGTTCCCCGGCAGCTTCTCACTCAGACTCAAACCCTCTCTTGGCAGATGGACAATGTTAATATTTAACGGGCGGTGATGGCTGAGGGGGAATTGCTGTTTACTCAGCGGTTCTCACCACCCTCCCTCAGGGAGGGCCCCGATGGCTACAGGTGGAGGCTCCCGGCTCACGGTTAATGCACGTTCACTGTGCAGCTTTGGCAAGCCTGGTCCGATGTTAGGTCCTGGGGGTGGGAAAAGAGCAAAGGATAGCACAGTAGGGGTGCTGTGCCCAGGAAGTCCGTCCCTGCCTGGGAGCCGCTGAAGACAAAGCTCAGACAGAACTTCCTCCTTCGTCCTTTCTTCTGACACCCTCTTTCCGGAGCTTATGAAGGGACGTAGGTGGCTGCCATGTGCCAGAATACCCTGCTCTTTTCTTACTTGCAATGGTGGCCCAAGTGTTCAAGGGTTAATTCCATTTTGTCATTAGACCTTGGGGAAATCACACACACCTCTGCTGCTTCCGCCCCATGTGGGAACAGCGGCACAGGTGGCCAAGTTAGCGAGTGTCTTTGCTCCTGGTTACGGCGCTCACCCCACATCCCAGTGTAGGGAGTTCCCTTCGATATGCCTGATTAACAAAAACGAAAGCTGAGCTGACTTGTTTGGTAGGGAGAGTGAGTGTTTCAGATCCCTGAGTCCTGGGGGAGCAAGGGGGGGACTGTCAATGAGGTTCTTGGTGCTAAGGGATGTGGGGTCCACAGTGTGAATGCTTGGGGCATGAGAGGCGTCTGCCTGGTAGGAGAGGCAGACAAACTGGAAAACGTGTGGACTCTAAGAGAGGAGTGAAAAAGGGTCTTTTTTTTTTAAATTTAGGGGCATTCTCTTACTCTGCAGGAAATGGAGATGGGAGACACTTACAGAGTAGACGTGCCATGAGCTATCTCAGGGGCCGGCTGAGGACACAGGCCTTGGGAGAGAATGGCTCTGTGTTCAAACCCAGGCTCTGTCACAAGCCCCAGCCCACAGATGACACCCAGTAAGTGGGAGCTGTGACTGCTGTCCATGTAGAGAGGGCAGGGAGGGGCATTCCAGTTAAAGGGAACAGCACGGGCAAAGGCCAAACTGAACCTCCATGCTGAATCTGGGGATCCTTTACTAGAATTAAATGGTGCAACAGCAGGGGTCAGGGGAGGGAGGCAAGGTGAGAAGGAGAGGTTCTTGGGGACTAGACATTTCACTGAGGAATGGGGTCTTATGTTATCAGCAAAATGGAGCCAGTGACCATTTCTGGGTAGAGCTTCTGGAATCCAATGTGTTGTGATGCAAATCAGTGGCATCCAAATGCTCAGCCTGGAAGCCCTGCTGGTTACAAAAATCTCATTTGGGGTGATATGTAAAAATGGAGAGTCTCATGTCCCACTTCCAAAGGGTCTGATTCAATAGGTAAAAATTCCTAATATGTACTGTCTTCTGCTTACTTGATTTGTTATTGTATGTCCTTTACTTTTAAAATCATCTCATATAATTCTCGCAACGATCATAGGGGAATAGGTACTGTTATTATCCCCACATTCATATCACATACACACTTACACTCATACCACACACACTCACACTGTGTGTGAGAATATGAAGCAAAGACGGGTTAGGTAACCTGCTCAAGGTTGCGCAGACCTTGCACAGACGGAGAATGCGAAGCACAGACAGGTTAAGTCACCTGCCCAAGGTTGCACGGCAGCAATGTTCAGAGCTCGGACTTGAACTTCGACTGCCTGACTCCGGTTCTCATGCTTTAAACACAGTGCTGCATAAGACCTGAGGAAGGCCCAGGGAGTCTTGCTTCACTGGGCGTGCACCCTCAATGCTCACATGTTGCACTCATGGGGCTCATTACGATTGCTAGCAAGTGCTCTTGTGTTCACAGAAGGGAGAGGTCAGAGCAGGTGGGCACTTTCAGGGAGCCTTCATGGAGCAGGTGGACCTACAGGGGTCAGGTTGGGGTGCATTCAAGGATTCTGAGAGGATGGCGTCTGGATGAGGGCACAGCATGAACCAAGGCCAGGAAGGAACAGACATGGAGGCCATTGAGAGAGGCTGCGTGTGAGAGGGGGTGAGGCTGGGTGCCTAGGATGACCTTGGAAGGCTCTGTCTAGACAGATTTCTGTCCACATGGAGCATGAAGAGGAGTCAGTGAGTTCACGCCCCTGGGACCCCCTCCTTTCCGGAACTACCTGGGCTCAGTGATAAATAGTTCATGGTTAAAAGATCAGGCCAGAGAGGAGACACTCAGAGCTTCACAGTCAGTGCCAAGGATACCCTGCCAGGGACTCATCCTTGGGGCTCGATGCAATTAAGCCAGAAGATTGAGGGACAGAACGGAGGAGCCGAGATAACCACAGCAGCCTGGAGAGGAAACCGCTGTCCTCTCTGTGCCAGGCCGGGAAGCCCTTGGTGATCCAGGGATCCCTGGCAAGGGGGAAGATAATGATAGGCAAGGAAATCGTTGTGTCAGGGAAATGGTGTGGCATAGCAGTGAAGGACACAAAGTGACTTACAAGCCATGAGACGTGTCAAGAAACTTTTCCTTTCCGAGTTTCAGTTTCCTCTGCTATAAAATGGGACTTCATTAACCCTGTGGGGGTTGTCACGTGGAGCCACTGAGAGGATGGCTGAGCCTCATCCCAAGCACCCAGTAAACAGTAAACAAGCACTCCTGGGCACCCACCTCACAACCATTCTCTTCTATACATAATAAGGCTTTAATTTTATTCCGCAATTCACATTCCTCTATGTGGATATCAGCTTCAGGGAGGTGATGCCAACTCCAACCCCAAAGAGAGAGTCGTGATGGATCCAGGGCTAAGCCAATCTCAACTGACCTGTTCCCTCTGCTAGTGATAGTTGAGGAATCGGTGACTGACACATTTTTGGCCAAGAAGAGAAAGTTAGCAAGGAAGCTTCTGGGAGAGGTTAAAGAGGCACATGGACAGAATTGTGTCTGCAGTTGATGGCTGGAACCACAGCAGCCATCTTGCAGCCATGAGGGAGGGGATCTAGGCTTCCAAGCCAAGGAGAACAGGGAAGAAAGATAAACTTGGAGCCTTGGTGAGGGCCTGTCTGGGCTCCTTAATTCATCAGCTCTAGAATTCCTCTAGCTTAGGCCTTCTCACAGGAAAGAATAATTTTCAACATTGCTTAAGAAAAAGGGAGTTGAGTTTCCTATTGGTGTTTCCTGTTAGGTAGAGCTGGAAGCATCTACCTAATACTCTATATTAATTAAAGTTTGTTAAGCATCTGTTAGTCCTGGAGCAAGACACTTATACAGATATCATTTCATGTCATCCTCACAGTAACACAGCAAAATTAATATCCCTATTTGTCTCAGTCACCTCAGGCTGCCGTAACAAAGTACCATAGACCGGGTGGCTTAGACAACAGAATTTTATTTTTTTGCAGTTCTGGAGGCTGGAAGGCTGACACTGGGGTGCCAGCATGGTTGTGTTCTGGTGAGGGCTGTCTTCCTGACATGTAGATGGCTGCTCACGCACTGTGTCCTTTTGGAAACCCACCCATATGACTTACGTTAATTGTCTCCTAAATGCCCTATCTCTACATAGAATCACATTGGGGGTTAGGGCTTCAGCATATGAATACGGAGGGACCCAACTCTGTCCACAGCTCTACTGCACGTACGACAACATTTAAGCTCCCAGAGGTGAAGGGAGTTGCCCGAAGCCACATGGCCTATAGCTTGCTAAGGGACAGAGCCCGGCTTTGAACATAAACCTATGTGAATTCCAAGGTGTGTGCTCACTGTGTGGGTCAAATGGTGTGTGCGTGTGCACATGCCCATGTGTGTTTATGTATGTGTGTGTGTGACTTGATCCACAATCATCCTACTACCCCACTCAGGGACAGATCACAAATAAAACAAAATTCTTATTTTTTAAAAATCGATTTCAGTTGAGGTATAATTTACTTACAGAAAAATGTCACCAATTTTAGCCATCCGATTAGACGCGTCTTGTCAAATGTATGCAGTTATGTGAGCAGCACCACCATCAGCCCTCCACCCGCACAAGTCCCACCACCCCCCTTTGTAATCCTTCATCCCTAACCATGGGCCCAGGCAACCACCATTCTGCTCTCTGTTCCTGTAGCTTGACTTTTCCTAGAATATCCCGTGAATGGAACCACACCGTTTTGTGTCTTTGGGAGACTGGCTTCTTTCACTTGACACAATGCTTTTGAAATTCAGCCATGTGATTACATGGACCAATGGTTTATCCCTTTTTATTGCTGCGTAGTGTTCTATTATAAGCACATGTCAGATCTAGGCTTATGTGAACATGAAAATAATGCTTTCAGCTTGGCGGCCATAGTTTAGTGGTCAGGGTGCCGGCCACATGCACCAAAGCTGGCAGGTTCAAACCCAGCCTGGGCCTGCTGAACAACAATGACAACTGCAACAAAAAAATAGCCGGGTGCTGTGGTGGGCTCCTGTAGTCCCAGCTACTTTGGAAGCTGAGGCAAGAGAATAGTGTAAGCCCAAGAGTTTGAGGTTGCTGTGAGCTGTGACGTCACGGCGCTCTATGGAGGGCGACATAGTGAGACTCTGTCTCAAAAGAATAATAAAAAAAAAGCTTTCCATACATGGATCCTTGGGCACCTGTGGTGTTGTGTATGGGCTCACCACTCCTCCTGGGGTGATGCACCCCAGAGTCAGACATGCCCATGGGGTCTGTGCTGCTTCCAGCAGCCAGGCTGGAATCCCCAATCTAAATGGCCCCAATCTCCTTATATTGCCAGAGAGCCTGCACCCTGCACCCTGACATGTTCCAGGCGGAAGTCCACCCGCTCCCAAATCCTCGTAGCCCATGTTTAAGCCTCTTCATACATGGGCAGTTCTTTGATTTGATCTCAAGCCTTCCTGCGCCACCATCATCCTTCCTGCTCTGAGGTAATGCAGCTTTGAAGTGAGGGACAAGGAGGAGGACTGATGAGAAGGACTGCTGTCCCTTCCCCACCCTTGACATTGTTTGAGAACCACCCACAACCCTTGCTCTCATCACCGCCTACACCTGCTTTTCTTTGCCCAAGGCTCTGTCTACCTGGCCGAGCCCATTTGGCCATGGCCTTCTCCTCTCAGGCAGGATAACTGAGGGTCCCGTGAATCTCACACGACTCCCACAACTCCCCCAGGGCATGGGCCTATTGCCCACAGCGGGCTCTGCTGACAACACACCCTGTCTGGCTCCTCCAAGGCTCTGACAGCATTTTCTGCAATTGTCCCCAAATAAACAACATGCACTGGAGTCCTTGCCTTGGGTCTGCTTCTGGGAAACCCTCCTGAACCAGCGGCACCGTCACTGAGCCTTTGCAGATTTCGAGGCTCTGGGCTAGGTGCGTCATGCATTATTTTTATTGTCACAGTCCCCTGAGGTGACTGCTGTTTTGCAGACAGTGAGTAACTTATCCAAAGTCACACGCTTAGTCAGCGGCCAAACCGGGTTTCAGACCTCCAGCATTTCCCCCACCTGCCTTCGCCCTGAGCAACGCATTCAGATAGCCTCGCGACCCCTATCTACAGTCTGAGTAAAGCTCTTGGGTTTGGGAGTCCAAAAATTGGATTTCTGTCCCTGGCTCTGCCGTACGTGTGTTCTGTGGCCTTGGGCAAGTCACTTCTTCTTTCCAGGCTCCCATGTCCCCCGTTATAATCTGCAGGCGTCAGATGGTTTGGTGTAACAGGTGATCGTAGCCCTGACATTTGGTAAAATCGAAGCTGAAGGAGGTTATTTCAGGACAGATGTTAGGCAGCCCTAATTTACCCAGTGGGACGTGCAGTGGCCACCTGCAGATGGTGAGGAGGGAAAGACAGAGTCTTGAAGGACTCAGAGGGAGACGGCCGTGGGTAGCAAATGCAGCCCCTTCCAGGGGGTTGTGGGAAGAGGGGTTCAGACATCCGAAGTTAAAGGCAGAACAGGCCAGCCTGGAACGTCTGTGTTTCTCCCTCTTGGCTAGATGCGTCCTGGGAAGAACCTGGGGTAGGGCTGCCTTCCTCTGTGTGCTCTCTTATCAGAGATCCTTGAACAGGGGCTAGTCCAAATCCTCTTTTCCAAGAGGGCTCACTCACCAGGAGGTCACATCCCCCCACCCCCGGCACAGAGGGGTGATGGGACGAGGTAAAGGCGGGGGAGCTAATGAGCCAGAGCTGTGTCCCCTCCACCCTCTGAAAGCAAAGAGCAGGGCAGAGAGAAGAGCCGGGAAAATTATGCCTGCGCCTGCTAATCATGCCCTGATTAAAATGATTGTACTGATATTAATTCTTCCAGCCCTCTTGGAGGAGATGCCGGTGCCTATTCCCTGCTCCTGACGGTAGATCGTGCCCAACAGGCCTGTGGATTTGTACAATGCTGGTTCTCTGCCAGCCCCTGGATATCAGGCTGGGTGTGGGCTTATTGTGCCCCCTGCCTTTCAGAGAAGGGAAGGACCAGGGGCTGGCCTGGACTTCTGAATCTGCAGAACGAGGCTCAGAGATGTCAAGGGCCTCAGCCATGGACACACAGCAATGAGCCTGGTTAGGAAGCAGGCTTCCTGCTCCCCAGGCCAAGGGCTGTGTCTGGAGCGTGGGAGCAAGGAGGATTCTCAAGGCAGCATCACTCTCCTGGGTTGCATTAGAAAAGACAGAACTCTTCATTAAGCAGATAACTGCATGAGGGGAAGGCTGGGGGCATCTTTAAGTTAAAAACTCCTGACTTTTGAACAACCGGATACCTGGGGCTTCGTTTTTGTAGACACCTAGAGGCACCATGGCAAAAATAAGGAACAGCCTTAACTTTGGACTCTGGAGCCCAACAGACCAGAATTCCAGTCTGGCCTCCACCAGGCTGTAGCCAGGTGAGCTTGAGAGCAAGACTCTTCCTCCCTGAGCCTTAGAGGCCCCATCTGAAAAAATGTGTCAGTGGTGCCAGAAGTGCTGTCAAGATGGAAGGGTACCATATAGGGAGGGCACCTGTGGCACGGAGTAGGTCATCCTCAGGACCAGTTTCCCAAGGAGAAAGCCTTCATTCCATTGATGTGCAGAGTGGTCATGTAACTGGTATTTAAGGGTATCTGCCCCCATCCTCCTTCGTGACCTTCTCCTCCCAGGCCACACGGTCACCATGGCAGGGTCTGGAAATCTTGCCTCTTCTTCCTTGGTGGGGTGGAAAGGGTTTTGGGGTCTCAACAGAGAATTTAGAATACAGAGAAATTCCCCCAGGAAACAATGTTACAATTCATTGGTAACCACAAATAGAAATACAAGTTTGTCAGCTTCCTTAGGGGTTCAGGGGGCTTAGGGGGCTACGCTGGAACTCCAGCAACCATCAGCAATGACAGCAGAGCAGCCGTGATGTTGGCAGTGACATCGGTAACCATCCCTGTTTATTGAGCTCTGAAAACTTGGCATGCAACGTTTCCTTTCATTTTTCTAGACTCCTTTGAGGTTGGTGGATATTTTGATTTCCCCCTTTAACAGATGAGGGAGCAGGGTGGTTCGATTACTTACTGAAGTTCGCCATTCTCAAAGTTTGTGCTTTTGACCATGACTTCCTTTATTACATCCACTGACACTGTTTCTCTGCAAAGATATATTGCTTGATCCAAGAAGCTGACTTACAAGTGAACTTTGGGGATGGACCTTTCCATAAACTAAAGATTGCATAGACTCTGGTGGCCTGGAGGATCTGGCATCAGAAATAATCCATAGCGGGCACTTCCTGAGGGACCCAGGCCAAGGGGGAGGCAGTCCAGGGCTTGAGGTTTTGTCTCTGCCTAGAAGAATGCATAGAGAGTCCTGGGCACATACCCAGAGATGGCTGACGAGAGCTGTGGGCGTGTGTATGTGTGTGTAGGGGTGTGGGTGTGTATATACGTTGGTGTATATGTATGAGTCTGTCTGTATTCGTGTGTGCATGAAACATAAACACAGGCCATTACCCAGTCTCAAGTTCTCTCTGATGAATTATTTTTTCCTAGCTGATTACTGCCTTGTTCTGTCCTCTCATCTCTTATTCACAAACACATCTATTGATGTGGTCTGCACGCCATTAATTTGCATGGGTTTGCATCGTGCCTGGGGAATGATCAAACGTCTTATGTGCTCTCTCCACTCAAGAAGGAATTCCCGTTTAGAGCAATGACCCTGACCTTAACCCTGTGCGAAGGGGAGTGGGTGTGTTTGGGAGATTGGATGGGAGAGGTGGCTCATGTACTTTGAAAAGTAACATTCCGTCTGCCTGCTGTTTCACAATATAGCCTATGGCAAACCAGGCTTCTTGGTGGGGGAAGAGAACAATGAATTCGATTCTCCTAAGGGTTGGGGGGTGTGGATGAAGAGACCCCTGAGAGCACAGTGGTAGATTTATCTTGAAGGGGCAGGGGTGGGATGTGAAGGTGGCCACAGTGGGCAACTTTCTTTTGTTTGTCAGGCGCTCATTTTGGCCAGAGCTTAAGCTATCACTTAGATTTCAATCAGCTGTAACAGGTATAACCTTGAAGTATGAGGCTGTTGGGAAAGAGAAGAAAGGAAGGCAGAGAAGGCAGGAGAGAGAGATAAAAAGATTGAAAGAGAGAGAGAGCGTGTGAGTACAAGCATTTGGAAAAGGAGAAGGGGGATTCTCTGAACACCTACTGTGTATCAATCACCATGGCAACAGGGCCGTCTTTCCCGCCATCCATCTCTCAATGACCGCTCCTGGCCAGCACAGAGATGTACACAGCCAGGCCTTCTCATGATCCTCTTAGTCATTTTTTGCCATTAAGTTGTATTTCCTCCATTGACAGATGAGAAAGTGGAACTGTGGAGAGACCTCTTGGCCACCAAGAGAGAGACTTGGGTTTCAGCCAAATGTCTGTCTTCCTGAGTTCACCTCCCTGATCCAGCTCTTATTAGCCTGTGCTATGAGTTATCTAACTTCTTATTGCCCCAGTTTTTTCATCTGTGAAATGGGGATAATACTACAGAACTCACTGGGGTTAGGTAAGTGTTGAATCGGTTAACATATGTAGAATGCATAGCGTGATGTCTGGCACATATTAAATTCTGCACGAGTACTAGCTACAATTCTATTGTTATTATTCTATGAGCATAGATTGTTCAGTACAATCTCAAAAATCTGGTGCTTCCTGAATGCCCCTTCCTGCCAGCTACTTTTAGGGTTAAGCCCTGGTGTCTGCTTCTCCAGCCAGCAAAGAATGGGCCGCCTCTCCTCCTACCCCCACGCCTCACCCCTGGGGGTTTGGCCTCCTGGAGAACAGGCCTGTCTGTGTTGTCCAGACCCCAGAGCTGGCGGTGAGCTCAGGGATGCTTATTCCCCGCCCTTCTTCTCTTTGAGAATCTGAGGGCATAAGTTAGATAACCGTGACACCTGTTTTAAATTAGCCTTCAGAAGCCTCCGACAGCTGAGAAATTATTTAACAGGGAAAGAATTGAGTACATGAATAAATATTAATATTAAATCACCACTTCCCTAGATTTAAGGGGAAGGGCAGGAGACTCACCAAGAAATGGAGGCAGGAGCTGTCCTGAAGGTGTCACTTTGCATGGCTCAGGGCTAGATGGAGTGGGAACAGGGAACTGCCACCATTGGTCACCCAGTTCCTGTCTGAGTGGGGTGGGGACTCCATCCATCAAGGAGGCCGGCAGGTGGCAGAGGAGACATCTCTGAGCAGCTCATGGCAACGCAACAGGTGTCTGAGTTCCAGCTTTCCTGAGTTATAGTCCTGAGAGGACAGAAGGGCAGCCTGAGAGCTGTCAAGGCATTGGGCAGATTTGCACCTGAGCCCCACAGAGGGACCCACCGCCCTGGCTGCTAGGCCCCAGTGTGACTTTCATGGGCCCGGCACTGTGGCCTCTGTGGCCCCTGCCCTCCATGTAAAAATATTAAAATGTATATTTTATAGCCACATTGGAATAATAACAAGTATAATCTAGGATAGAGTCATGAATATATATATGATATATATATCCATTATTATTATATTCATTTTTTCCTGATTTTAAAAGGAACCAATTATGCTCCCCCCCCCCCCCAAAGAAAAGAAATAAAAATAAAAGGAATCAAAATGAAGACATTTTCGTGAGCCTGATGGAGAAGGGGCAACCTCCCTGGCCAGGGTAGGGGAGGCTGATGCCTGAGCCACAGAGGCAGGGGCTGATGAGGAGGGGCCGTCTCGGGGACAGGGTCTCCCAGGGAAGGCAGAACTGTTCCAAGGGGACTTGGAAGCTTGGACCCCGTCTTTCAGGCCTAGATCCTTGATTGATATTCAGTAATAATCGATTACTATGAATAGCTAAAATAATAATGACAAATATGAGTACCTTACTCCACTTTGCTGGGAATTCCTCAAAAACCGCCAAGCATCTTCCAGGCTGAGAGCCTTGGCCTCTTTTCCACTTTGCCTAATAACCGTATTACTTTGTCTAATAACCGTATTACTCGTGGGCACACTCATTCGTATTTCCAGCATCCCCCAAGGTGGAATGAAGATGATACCTCTTCATTGAGTGGTGAGGACCCAACAACCCACAGCGGACTTGAATCCGAGTCCTGTTCCCTCGGATTCAAGTGACTTGCTCCCTCTTCTCCTTGGGGGTCTTCCCTCGAATTCCTCTAATGTCACTGTCTCGGGAGGGATCTTCCCAACCTTCCTATCTGTCCCCTTACCCGGTTTAATTTTCTTCATGGCACTTACCACTGCCTGATATTACAATTTGTGACAACTATAACATAAGCTCTAATAGAATCTATGTCATCCCTGACGACGCTGTAGATGTGTGCTTAGTCATAGGCACTTTTTTGGATTCCTCTCTGTGTCCTTAGAATATAGAATCGTGCCTGGCATACAGGGTGCTCCATAAATACTGCATGCATGCATGAATGAATGAATGAATGGTAGCACTATCCTTGTGCCTAGCGCTGTGGGTTGTTGGGTCCTCACCACTCAATGAAGAGGTATCATCTTCATTCCACCTTGGGGGATGCTGGAAATATGAATGAGTGTGCCCACGAGTAATACGGTTATTAGATTGATAGCTTCCCTCGAAAGAACAGTATAGAAAAGTTCTAGATCTGAGCACAGAAGGAGTCTGGAAGGTAGGCAGGGGAAAAGAGGGTGCGAAAGGGTTGCCTTTGTTCCTCCTCCTCCTCCGATCTTAGCCTCCTGGTTATAATCTGTGCCAGGCCTTCTAGCTCTAACCAGGAGCCAGGGGCACAAGTTGAGGGAACTGTCCTGAGTAGACCTGCTTCCCCTGGGGTTCCATCTCCCCTTCTGGAGCTGGGGAGGGAACTGAGCAAATGCTCAGCAGGACTCCGCAGTCCTCTCTATTGGGGGGGGGGCGGACTGTGCCTTCCTCATATTTGCCTCCCCTCCTCCTAGTCCCGGACACACAGACACAAAGCCTGACGCCTACAGGGGCCTGTGGATTCCCCAGTCCTTGGATGGATGTGTTCTGGCATCATTTAACACCTGCCTCCTCTGTATTTCCAAAGCCCCATCCTACAGAGCTTGATATACTCTACTGAACTCCAAATAGATGTAAGCCACTGCCCAGCTCATCCCCTCATCTAATTATGGCGACAACATCGATGTGGCAAGATATGTTACTTAGAGGACCCCACACCCTGACCCAAAGGCTGCTTTGACCCAGGATTTTGAGCAGCCCAGACCCCAGATGTGATGATGCTAAGAAGAGCTTTAGATGCAGTGGAATTAAATGAGATGGTACATGCACCTGGTGGAAGCAGGGCTCCGCCAGTGACCCGTGGTTGGGTTGCAGCCCTTTCCAGTTCCTGACACAGGTGCTCACTCCGCCCAGCCGTGCCCTCGAAAGGTGCCCCTCCTACCAGGCTGGGCAATATCAGCTTGTTTGCTCTTAAATTTGTCCTTCAAGGGTTTGCAGGAGTTGGGAGCAAGGGAGGCCTTCTGAAGATATGGATTCTTCTCTCAGCTTCCAGGGGCTCATCTGGCCAGGCAGCATCTTTGGGACATTTGGAGTCTGGATCCCTGAGCCCAGGCAGAGTTTGGGTCCGTGTGAGTCCTTTATTAAGTACACATTCCTGTCTTGGTGCCCCGTCTGCCATCAGGTAAGACACTGACCAGGATGGTGGGTTAGGTCAACTTTGTTCTGGTGAGCTTTGCTATAAGTGAGGAGAATGGATTCAGAGGAGATAAAAACTTGCCCAAAGTTGCCCAGCTAGAAATTCCAGAGATGGCCCCAGATTCAGATTTCCTGCCTGAGGCCAGGCACCCCCATCTGTCAGCCTTTAAATGGGGTCTGAGCCCTTTATTTATGGAGATAAACCCTGAGCATCTGGTACACCAAGCTTCCTTTTCATGAGAAGTGGACGTGAGAAAGTGGAACATTTTGCTACAGTTTCCAGAAAGTGTCTTTCAAGGGTAACTTGTTCCTCCCTTTCCTGAGCCTGTGACCTGTGTCCCTCTGCCTCTTACAGACTGTCCCAGTACTGAGTCTCTTTCCTCCTAGCAGCTACCTGGTCCCGTGGGAGCAGAGACTCTGTATCCGCCTTAGTCATCACTGTTGGATGAATGAAACACGAGACTCCTTCCCAAGGGCCACCCTCTCCACCAAGCTGCCCTCAGAGCCCTGTCCCCTTGGTTACTGCCTGGAGCAGTGTTGTTCATACAGAGAGGTGGAAACAGGACCAAGGTGCCTAATGGGGGTCCAAGGCTCCTCCACCCACTGAAATTGCCTGTGGATTCCTGTCCCTGTCCATCCATGCTGCAGGCCCTGCTGCCCTGATCTCCCGTTCCTCTGGTGAGTCACATGAGGTCCAGTGACACAGCTGTCGTCACTTTCCTTATCCAACAGACACAACATCACCCTCCTTCCCCGCTGCAAACTGCAAAGCATTACAGGAAGTCACCCTGCCCCCTCCTGGGCCATGGCCCTTGCCTCTGTAATATCCTTTTTCTAATAGAGTGACCTGAACCCTGTGTGCTTTTCTGAAATCAGTCTCAGAAGCCCCTGGGAGATGCCTCCAGGTAGTTCTCCCCGTGCAGGCATGATCTTACCTTGCCCTGTGTGTGTCTCCAAACCTGCTAGCTGGATGAAAGAGGCTGTGGGGCTGGGGATGAAACACTCAGCCTTATCATGAGCATCTTCTATGACACTCAGTTTGATATAATGAAATAAAATAAAGGACCTTCATTCCACAGACTTGGAGGCACCATCTAGCTCTAAGATTTGAGAGCTTTCCTTTTCCCATTACATCATAAACTGTAAGAGAACATACCTATGTCTGTGAATAGGTGAATTTTATCTTCTGTAAATTAAACCTCACAGTAGCTGGTAAAAATAAATGCAAATGGATAGGATGTGTGGCAGCCAAAAGAATATTCTAGGAACAATGAGAATCTTATGTATCTGGTACCAATGAGGGTGAGGTTTGAAGTGAGCCTGGAAAGCTGGTATAACCCAGGTTGTGGGAAGGTTTGAGAAGCAGTTTATTGTTATGAGAGATATAACAGCTGTCACTATGTAACAACCAACCCCAAACTCAATTGCTTACATCTCATTGTTTATTCTCATACACAGATTTATGATGAGTGGATCTGGGCTGGGCTCAGCTGGGCTGGTTAAGCTGTTGGTCAGCTGGGCTTGGTTCCAGGTTGCATGTTGAGCTGTGTATTCATTCTGGGGTCCAAATGGGGGAGCAGTAGCTTTCTAGGGGAAAGCTTTTCTTATGGAGCAGGCAGAAATGCAAGGGGGTGGGGATTCCACTGTGCAAGGCTATTTCAAGCTGCTACTTAATGCAACATCCCATTGGCTAAAACAAGTCATGTGCCCAAGTCCTACGTGCAGAGGGGAAGCTTGTTCTGCCCTCAGAGAAAGAGAGAAGGGAGTGGGAATTTGCTGAATAACGGTCCAAGCAGTCACGAGCTAGCTCAGCTAATGGTTAAAAGCATAGGTTCTGGAGTCCGGATTCACATTCTGATGCTGAATGGTCACGCGACCCTGGGCAAGTAACTTTCCCCTCACTGTACCTCAGTTTCCCCATCCAAAAGGGAAGTCTCATCAAATATAGCCCATTCAATTACTCAATGTCCATCAGGCTTCCTAGCCTTGGGCTTCCCACAAACTTCCCTGCTAGTCCCTGGGGTTTGGGTATAGAAGCTGGCTGCTTGTTTCTGTGACTTTCTAGGAAATAGTCTTCCCACAGAAAGAGCAGCTTTGTTGACCATAATTTCAAAGATGACGAGAGATATTCCAATTTCATCTCTTCCCTGCCCCCTCCTTCCTTTCTGTTGGGCTAAACCACCCTCCCTATCTCCCCACCCCAGGGTCTCCACTCTCTTCAAATATTTGGAAATGTCCCTGAGGTCTCCAATCTCAGTCACGGTTAAGCCAAGCTACACAGATTTAGTTCCTTTAATCTTTCCTCGTAAATTAATCCCTCTGAACCTTTAATCATTTTCCTCAAATGAGATTCAAATGAGATGCCTGTCTGGACTCCTCCCATACATAGGCTGTAGCCTGCTGACAAGCCGTCATGCAACAGGCCTCCTCCCAACCCCCAGCTCCTCGTGTGACCAGGTGGCCACTAGTCCCTTACATGGAACGTGTGCCCTGTCTTTGTGTTTGACAGGTCAAATCCTCACAACCTCCTGGGGGGCGGGGGAGGTAGTGAGATAATAGGACAGCTGCATTAGGGCCCTGGGTTCCAATCCCTGTCCAGACACTTCTGAGCTGCATGACCTTGGACATATATAACTTAACCTGTTTTTTCACGTGTAAAATGAGATTATAATAGTATTTACATCATATTGTCATTGGAAGGACTTGGTAACACAATACAAGGTACAAGGGACAATTTCAAATAGTATTTGGCACAAGGGTACTTGGCCCTGATGGAGCTTGCTTGTCAGAATCATCATTGTCCATCCACGTGTGGTAGATGAGGATAAGGCCTTTGGTGAGCTGCCCAGGTTGCAGAGATGGGATTTAGAACCCGTCTCTTGATGTGGACCCAAAGCCTCGGGTGGTCCCAACACACTGGCTCATCTTGGCAAAAAGGGTGAGGAGTCCTTGCAGAGTAAGACAGGACTAGTGGAATGTTGGGTCCTTGCCCAGACTGCCCTCCTGCTAGTCCCTGGGGTTTGGGTATAGAAGCTGGCTGCTTGTTTCTGTGACTTTCTAGGAAATAGTCTTCTGACCAAGCTTCAAAGTGGTTTCCAAATATAAAAGCCGATGGTCGCAGAGAAGCACAGAAACAAAACCTATCCCTGCCTGAGTTCCTCTGGGCAGCCCCATCCACATGGATTTGTGACTCCTGAGGGCCTCGCTTGGCAATTACTCAGGCATTTAAATTGCAGGTTGTGCAGCTTCTAGGCAGCCGAAGCGTAGTTACAGGGACGCCAGGCAGATCCTTCTTAACTATAAGTGCCTGATGGTTGAGAATAGATTTTGGTCCTGGCTTAGAACCCAGCTCTGATACTCATGAACCACCTGACCTTGGGCACGCATCTTCACCGCTCCATGTCTCAGTGGAAAATGGAAAATCCCCTCTTCGAAAAATGGGGATTGTAATAGCCCCTATCTCCTAGGGTTGCTGTAAGGTTGAATACATCGAAATGTGTAAAGTGTTTCTAAGAGAACCAGGCACAGAAGAAGAGGATGTGTTTGCTCCTATTGTAATTGTCACAACGTCACTGTGCCTACACCGCTGGGTGAGTCCTATCCCATCTCTGAGCCTCAGTTTCTCCATCTGTAAAACCGGCCTTCTGCTACTTGTGTCCCAGGGCCTGTGGTGAGGATCTGGTGCAGTAAAGTAAGTGAAGGTGCTTTGCAGAGTGGCACAGCAGCACGTATTTGGAAGAATTGTTAGAGAGAGGGCGGCATGAACGTACGGGCAATGAGGTGACTGAAGAGCTGGGATATTCAAATGAGGGTTTCTGAGCTCCCCAGAAGCCTTTATTCCCTGTCCCCAAACACTGTGTCAGAACATCTTGATAGCTTTTGGTTTTCCACCTGGGAGACTGATTTGCTTGATAGTGGCATGGGGGTGGGGGCGGGCAAAGCTATTGGGGGTAGAACACGAAGGGAGAGGGGAATTGTAAATCTTCCCCCCAACAGTGAGTTGTTAGATGATTGGGAAATGGATTGTTGAATCTCAATCTCTCTGCCTCTCTCCTTCCCCTGGAACAATTGAAGAATAAGATGGATGTCACCTGTCTCAAAGCTGGGTCCCTGGAAGTCACCCCTATGCTTCCTTGTCTGTCTCTCTCCACAGCCTATAAAGATCCTCCTGCAGTATCACTTGGAGCTGTCCCATTCTGTCCCCCTCCATAGCTGCAGAGTCCAGTGTCTCTCCCCTGACTATCCACAGTGGTCCTACCTGGACCCCCTATTCTCTTCCTTGCCCTCCTAGAATCTTTTCTCCAAGAAGCAGCTAGTGCTGTCTTAGAAAAGGCTTATCCTATCCCTCCCCAAATCTTTCAATGGCTTCTCTTTGTTTATAGAAAAATGTTCCAAATGCTATGAAGTAGGCACTACTGTTTTCCCATTTTATAGATGAAGAATTAAAGGCTGGCAACTCTGGCCCCAAGTCACGCAGCTCAGAAGTATCAGAGCTGGGCTCCGTACTCCAGCAGCCTGGGGTCCTGTCTACATCTCTTGCCTCATCTCCCTCTGCGCACTCCAGTCTTGTCTCTGTCCCTCTGGTGTGACAGTTTCAGTCCAACCTCAAAGCCTTTGCATATGCCTTTCTGGCCCCTGGGATTCTTGTCCCTCTCATCACGGTCACCCCCTTCCACCTGATACCCCCTGGGTCACTGCTGCTTGTCCTTCAGGTCGTTGTTTCCCCGCCTGCTGGTGGAGATGGTTCCTGCCTGGTCTGGGGTCCATGCTGTCATAGCCTCGTCTAGGTGTCTTCAAGGCATTTGTGCCAAATGCAGCCGTCCTTCCTCCTGTGACCACCAGTTTAATATCTGTTTCTCCTAGTACAGCAATACCGAATGCAAGCTCGGCTGCTCTAACAGAATGCCACAGACAAGGAGGCTTAAACGACAGGCATTTTTCTCACAGTTCTGGAGGCTGGAAGTCCAGGAACAGGTGCCAGCAGATTTGGTTCCCAGTGAGGGCTCTCTTCTTGGCTTGAAGACAGCTGCCTTCTCACCGTGTCCTCCCATGGCAGAGAGAGAAAAAGTGTTAGTCTCTACTTCTCTTCTTCTGAAGACACTAATTTCATCATAGGGGCCCTATCTTCACGACCTCTTTAAACCTAATCACCTCCAAATAGGGTCACACTGGAGGTTAGGGTTTTAGCATATGAATTTCTTGGGTGGGGGACACAAACATTTAGTGCATAATAGACAGTTGATGTCTTGTTCCTTCTGGATCCCTGACTCTAAGCACAACTCTGGGCATTAAGTAAACACTCAAAATGTTTGTTAAATGAACAAATGAATGAATGAATGAAAAAAATTGTGGGCTGGGTGTGGTAGCTCGCGCCTGTAATGCTAGCACTCTGGGCTGCCTAGGTGGGTAGATTGCCTGAGCTCAGGAGTTCAAGACCGGTCTGAGCAAGAGCAAGACCCTGTCTCTAAATATAGCCGGGCGTTGTGGCAGATGCCTGCATTCCAAGCTACTTGGGAGGCTGAGGCAAGAGAATCACTTGAGCCCAAGAGTTTGAGGTTGCATTGAGCTATGATGCCACAGCACTGTACCAAGGGCAACAAAATAAGACTCTGTCTCAAGGGAAGAAAAGAAAGAAGAAAAGAAAAAAAATATAATTCTATTAGGTATTGAATCTGGAAGTCTCTCCTAGATGTGGGAGGAACCCTGTGATTCCATTTGTGTCCTCAGAGATATTGATGACCACCGAGGGGTCTGGGTGAATCACTCTTCAGCAAGGACTCTACTTTTTATTAGCAGTGACCTCACTGGTAGTAACACTGTGCCTTGCTAGGATACTTTCACTTTTTCTGAAACATAAAAGTAAATTTTCAAGAAAGAAGAGGAAGAAAAAGTCACGTTGAGCCACTCTGATCTCCCGTCTATGAAATATACCCCTGGAATTAGATCCCTGCTGTGAAATATTGTTCCATGATTAGATCTCAAGCCATGAAATATAACTGTGAATTTAGATCCCCACCTTGGAAATACAGTTTGCTGATTAGATCTCCCCCATGAAACATGGCCTTTGGGTTAGAGCATGCCAGTAAAATATAGCCTTTGATTAGATCACCGCAAAGAGGGCTGAGGTGCGGGCAGAGACTGGGGACTTTCACCACATCCTCACAGAGTAAAATATAAATATATGGAGAGGAAGCAAAAGTAATGATGGTAAACTAATAATGGTGACATTTGAGAACTTGAACTTTCTTGGAGGTTGTCAGAGTGAGGGGAAGGAATGGGAACAGACCGGGGTGCGGAGACCTCCAGGCTGGCTCCATCCTCTGCTGGTGGTAGCTGGTGTGCGGGGCTTCCTGCGTGCAGGGCACTGTGCAGAGTGTGTTATGCGTGTAAGCTCTTCCAGTTCCCATGAGAAAGGTAACATTATTACAGTCCCTGTGTACACATGCTGTCCTGGGCCTACCCTGGATAGGGAGTCCCAGAGTCAGAACCCTGGGACTGAGAGACACAGCATCCATCTGGGCCCCCCACATCCAGCAGGCAGCTCAGGACCAGAGCCAGGAAGCCAGGCCACCAGCAAAGGCAGATGAGAACCAAGAGTGGCCTGACTTTGAAGCAATCTGTTCTCCTTGCTGTGTAACTAACTCTTTCTCTCTCTCTGAAAGTAACAGAAAACTAATTGGGGCCCTGAGTTTATTCGGAGGGATGACTTAGTGTTATCAACTCCCAGCTCGCTTAGTGATCGTGTGAGCTGGACATTGTGGTGGGAAGCCTGGCAGGCCACCCACACCCCCCTCCAAGATGGAGGCCCTGCTCACAGCTGACCCCTTAGAGGTGACCACCTGGCCCAAGGTTACACTTCCCCGAAGGCAGCTGGGCCCATCCGGTGACTGCTGGGTGAGGATATAAGTGGCCCACCCTCCTGCCTCAATTCAGACCCTCTGCAGGCTCTTCTCAGCCCCAGTCCCCAAAGGCCCAGAGCCCAGCACCCTCTTTGCTTGCACTCTGTTTCCCCACTGGCTGTCCCGAAAGCACCTGGTCAAGCCCCTGCTCTGCCTCATGCTCTATTTTCCAACCTATTGTAGACGCTTACTGGTCCCTCTGCCCCTCAGTTCCTTACCTGTAAAATGGGAATATTAGTACCCCCATCCCCCAGGGTTTGGAAGCCACCAGCCATCATGTGTGAGATGTGCATGGCACTGTTCCTGGCGTAAATATTCACCCAAATTCCCAACAGGTCATCTTAAGCCGCAGACGTCACTGAGAAGCGATCGGCTTGGCTTCCTTTCATCTGCAAGGTGCAGCCGATAAGCCTGTCCTGCGGGTGGTTGTAACTAACATCGGGCTGGGCAGTGGTGAGGGCAGGAGGGGCGTCAGAGCAGGCACAAATCCCATGTGAGCTCTGGTCTCCAGCTGTCACTGGCATGGGTGCTCAGCGAGAGCCCAGGGCAGGAGGGCGGCCATTTCCTTATCGCGTGGAGCCAGCCGCCTGGCCGGCCTTATCGCGGATTTGTGAGCTTGTAAAACATGGCCGGCGGCTATCACGCCATCTCCCCAGGGCGAGGGTGCTCTCTGCAGGGCCTTATCTTTGGCGATCTCAGCCTGTGATTGAGGGGAGAGCAGGTTACCCTGGACAGACAGCAGCCCAGTCCACCAGGGAGGGTAGGGAGGGGCATCAAGGCCAGAACCGCCTGGGGCTGATGACAGCATAAGAGTGAACTATGGGAAAGCCCATGGCTTTTTCATCCCTCCCTCTTCTCTTCCCTGCAGAGGGACTGTGGGCTGGGGACACCCTGAGAAGATCCAGGAACTCAGGAGAAAACTCTGGAAAAACAGAGAGCTGGGCCTGCACATTCACTCACTCCTTATTAAGCACCGGTTCCTCTGCCAGGCTGATCAGAGTACTGGATTTGGCTGTGTGACCTCAGGCTAGTCACTTTCCCTCTCTGAACCGCTGTACCGTGAGACTAATAGTGCCCATCTCACCAGATTAGAAGGTCCCTTGAGACAGTGGACGGGAAAGAACAGCCTTGCAAACTGAGAAGTCCTGTGTACACAGGATGGGATCAAAGGGTGACGTACCCAAAGGAATAGCACAAGAGGGATGAGGGAAGGTGCAGGGATGGGGTAGGATTCTGGGAGCAGGAAGAGATTGTGCTAGGGCTGGGGCACTAGAAGGAGGAGCGGGCTGTAGAGAGAGGGCATGCCAGGCAAAGGGAGTGGTAGCAGGGGCCCATGGGGACCTCACCCATGGTGCGGGAGCAGACGGCCGAGCCAGGCGGATCTGTGGCAGCCTTGCTGGTCAGGGAAGCCAGGTCCATCTGGCTTTGTTTTTCTCCTGTCATTTTGGCTGCTTTTGTGCTGAATTCCCCGTTTGTCACTGTTTCCCTGTGATTTTCTTTTGAGCCTAGCATCTGTTTGGGGCCCCATCCAGTCCCCACTTCGTGCGTTCTGATGCTCAGATCTGTTTGCAACCTGGGCCTGTGGTCCTGGGGGTGGGGGTTCCAGTTGCTGTAGCAGGTCTCAAAGCTGGGGCCAGAAGGGGTGGGGTCAAGGCAGGTCTTCGTGGAATGTGCTGGCCCTGCCTGACCCAAGCACGTGGTGGTAGTATCTGCCTGTCCAGCAAGCAACTTCCTTCCTCCCCTCTGTCCCCCAGGCTGGTTGATGGCTGCCTATTCTTCGTGATGCACATCTGTGCCCCCACCCAGCTTCAGGTGGCACAAGAACCCAGCTGTCCCCAGCACTCACTGTGGTGCCAAACTTGAATGGGACCCTTGGCTCTGTCACTTACCAACTAAGCATCCGTAGCTAAGCCTCTAGAAATCAGAAGTTACATTAGAATTGGACTGACCCAATTCATTTAACATCTTATTAACTGAGCATGTACTAAGTGAGAAGTGCTGGACTGGGGCTCCAGGGTGACAGGGGCAGAGCTGGAAGCCCAGGCCTCACAGAGCCGTCGCTGCAGAGGGGCAGCAGGCTGAACACCCCAGACAGACTTGAACCTGCCAACTGTGAGTTGCCAGGACTGTGGGAAGAGTAGTCGCCTTCAGGGAAAGGGGCAAGGCTGTACCGACGGGCTGTCAGGACAGGACGTTTCACATTCACAGCTGAGGGAAGTAGGGACAAGCCCTGACTTATGGGGCCAGGGGTCACAGGCAGAGGGAAGGACAGCATAAAAGCTCGAGTGGAGCAAAGGGACAGTGGGAAGGCCAATATGGCAGAAGCTGTGGTCAGGGGCCTGTCTGGAGTCTAGACTCTAGTCCCAGGGACGTGGGCACGGGGGGAGGCACTAGATGGGCCAGGGCATAATGTGGTGGGTGTTTGTCTATTGCACTTACGTAACCTGCTAATACGATTTAGCCTACAGCGGAATAGGCTGAGGGGAAAGGAATTTTCTCCTGTGTGTGTTTGTGTGTGCCAGATGGGGCCTGGGTTGAGGACGTGCAGGAATCAGAAAAGGGCTGGGTCTGTCAGCCTCAGTGATCCCCTTTGATCCAGAGAGTCTATGATTTTTATGAGGAAACCATCACGTTGGCTATTCTCCAAGTCCCCAGACAGTGAAGGAGTGGATTTAAGGTGGTAGGAATTTAGGGTGGGGCTGGATAAGGGAGTTGCTATTGCACTCAGGTCAGCAGGGAGGCCACTGGAACCCCACTTGTGCAGGAAGGGAGGCTCTGCTCCTGGGGAAGGGAACCGAAAGGACACCCTCATACTGAACTGAAAAGTAACGAGAAATAACAGGTGTTGTGTGTGTACCGTGTGCAGGCTCTGTGCTAACATGTCACACGCACGTCACCTTTGGGCCCCTCCACGCACGGTATGGGTTTTTGCTAACAAATTCCTACAACTTGGTTGACTTAAAAGAACAGAAATTTATTCTTTCTCAGTTCTGGGGGCTGGAAGTCTGAAGTCAGTGTGTCTGCAGGGTGACACTCTCTGAAAGCTTGGGGGGACAATCCTTCCTTGCCTTTTACGGTTGCTGGGGATTGCTGACAGTCCTCGGGGCACCTTGGCTGTAGACACCTCACTCCAAGCTCTGCCTCCTTGGTGACACCATGGAGGTATCTGTCTCTTCTTCTCTAAGGACATTGGTCCTGCTGGTTTTAGGGCCCACCCTAATCCACTGTGACCTTTTCTTAACTAATTTTATCAACCAAGACCTGTTTCCAAGTGAGTTCACATTCTGGTGTTCTGGGTAGGCAAGGGTGTTCAGTTCAGCAGCCTACTTTGTTGAGGGGACAGTGACACCCCCAAATTTGCAGAGGATAAATAACTTACTCAGTGCCACTAGGGAGTGGCAAAACTAGATTCACACATAAGAACATCTTAGTTGAAAGTTCATACCTGATCCACATGCCAGCTGCCTCCAGGGAAGGCAACATGATGCCGGCTGGTGGAAATAGAAAAGGGATCTTGGGGTGCTGGTGGGGATGTTGATGGAGAAGTTCCCATGAGGACACCCGGGCTTTCGCGGGGATTTCTCTTCCCTTGAGATAGATGTTGGGGTGGGAGGAAGCACTGAAGACTTATAAGCAGGGGAGGGGACTGAACGTGGTCAGATCTCTGAAGGCAGTGGGGACAGGAGGATGCCATATCCTGATCCACAGGAAAGATGCCAGTGGGTTAGATGGATTTGGGGCTGGGGTGGGAGGAGAACAATTCTGATATCACTAAGTGTTCATTGAACTGGATTCCACACTGACCTACAATAGAACTCGATTTGACCTCATGGCAGGGAGGAAGGCCATGACTCAGGAAGGCAGTGCCCCCTGAGTCCTTGGTCAGCAAGTCTGCAGGGGTGCAAAGTGTGGCCCAGAGCTCAGCAACCAATGCACTTGGCTGTTAGCAAGAGAGCCCCGAGTCTGTCCTCACAGCCAAAGCTTAGCAGGGGCTCGGGCTGCACGGGGTCTTGGAGGTGCCCACTGGAAACATCTCGTGTCAGGGCTGACTTTAATTGAGGACTGTCTTCACCATGCCCTGTCACAGGTGCCGTCTGTTTCATCTCATCCTAGCCTCACACAATGGCCTCACAAGGTAGTACTCTGATTATATCTGAGGCTCTGAGAAGGGAAGCGACTTGCCCAAGGTCACGCCCCCAGGCGGTGGCAGAGCTGGGACTTGAACACATGTTCTCGTGCTTCCCAAGTGCTGGCTCTGGAAGATGCTGTTTTCCCGGGATGCTGGTGTCTCCAGGAAGCTTCCCCCCATGCACGCCGCAGCGCCGAGTGGGGGAGCGCTGGTGCCCCTGTCCGAGTGAGTGAAGGAAAACGGACACGCTGCCTTCCTCTCTTTCCCTGGCTTCCCGGTACCAAGTATATGTTTTTTCTAATCGGCCCGGCTGCTGATGGTTATCTGGCTTCACTAGAGAGCGAAAGAGACTTTGTGTCAAATGCTGAAAAATGACTTTTCAGGCAGCCTCTCTGTCTCCTGAAAGGAGGTGACATGCTCAGAGCATACAAATCACTCAGCGCTCGGGTGTCTCGATGTGAGGAAGGAGTGTGTTTAGATTGCTAAAACCACTCCCGTCCCTTCCCAAGGTCACGGGCAGGCAACCCAGACTTGTCAGTGCCTGGAGGACGAGGGGCCTGGCATGAAGAGGTGATATGATCCCCAGACGGCACTCCTCGAGGGGGTCCAGGAGGGGGCCCTTGGATGCACAAGGTGTGAGAGCCCAAGAAGAGATCTACCCTCAGATTCTAGGTCTTTACCAGCCCACAGTGAGCTGTGTGACCTTGGACAAGTTACTTACCTTTGCTGGACCTTGGAAGTCCCACTTTATGATCAGAGTCCCACACTCTCTATTTTCAGCCATGCCATTCACCACACTGGGTATTCTAAGAACGGAATCTGCCTGGTGCTTACCAACCTTCATTGACCCTCAGAGAGGACAATGGGTGTAGAGACCAGGGACGACTTTGGAACACACCAGAGAGGGGCTTTAATCTAGGCTCTGGAGACTGCCTATTGGGGTTCAAATCCTGGTTTTGCCACATAATGGCTGGGTGACCTTGGGTATATGGCTTAACCTATCTAAGCCTCAATGTCCTCATCTGTCAACTGGGGAAATAACCAAGGCTCCCTCCTGGAGGCCATTGGTGAAAGCCATCCGGTGTCAGCTCTTGTCACTGAGACTGCATCTTAGCTGTGCTAATGTGGCCAAGTCTCTACTGACCTGCCCCAGCCTTGGTTTCTTCATCTGTGTAAAGGGGACAGAGACTTAAAAATTCAAAGTGCTTAAAATGTTTGGCACACAGCAGCTTCTTAATCACTTGTAGACATTTTCTTGGCTCTTTGCAGAAAGATATTTAAATAAAACTTCAGCTTTCAAGTATACCTGATGTTTTGATGTCCTCTGAAAATGTATAATGAAACTGTGTGTAATGGAGTCCATCTCAATGTGAACACTGGCTTGACGAGAATATCCCATTTGCGGAGTGGCTGTGGGGGAAGTTGTTGGGGTGTCTTTTTACAAGAGTAAGAGGCCTTGGGATGCTAGAACGCAGGATGAATGCCCAGATGATGGGTCTGTTGCTCCTGGGCAGGGGTCCAGAATGCGAGGCCCATGTGGTCCAGGAAGGCAGCCCCTGGCCCTGCAGAGAGGGAAGCAGCTGTCACTATAAGAACCAGGATGGCACAGGAGTCAGGCTCCCAGCCTGCCTGGGGAGGGTCATCTTCCTCTCGCCCATTTTAATTTTCCTGCCTATAAAACAAAGAAACTGCCTAGTGAGACCTTTAAAATGATAGACGGTCTTTAGATGAGTTTGTGATGTTAGACCAGGCCTGCTGGAGCTTTCCTCATGCTGAGGCAAAGCTGGCTCGGGAAAAATTCTAAAATTAGAATTTTTTAGAATTTTGTAGGGAGGAGGCTTACAGTATAAAACACATGGGATCAAGTGATGGCACCGGGAATTGGAGAGAGAGCCCCACGCTTGACACCAGGTAGAACAACTCAGGCCTCGGCAGTGTCACCTGACGGTGACCCTAGTCCCCCCTCCTGCCAGCCCGGTTGTACTCCTATGGTGCTGTGAGGGTAGTAAGAGGCTTTGCTACCTACAAAGAATTCACATAAAGGACAACAGGAAGGCCTCTTCCCTCTCCCTACCAAAAACAGGACCACATGATGGTGGCAGGTCCAGGGGACAGATGAGGGTGGCCAGCAAGGGCTCTTGATGAGTCTTTCTCCCCCATGCCTGTCACGGGTCCCCCTTCCCCAGTGAGTCAAGCTGGGATGTCTTGGTGCCTGTGAATGGAGGGATGAACTAGACCCAGATCCCAAAGCAAACTTTTTATAATACATAACTTTGCAAGCCCCCCACCCCTGTATATAAAACAGATAAAAGGGACAGTGGCTCTGGTTAAAGAGTGGGTTGGGGGCTCTTGTATCCCTCTGTGTTCAAATACTGTCCCTGCCACTTACCAGCCAGGGAGTGGGTTTTGGCCTCTCTAAGCCTCCAGTTTGTGTCTGTGGAATGAGGATAATGCTGAAACCTACCCCACATGGCAAAGATTAAATAAGGCAGAAGGTGTGCCTGACACCGAGTAGAACTTCCCCAAATGTCCCTATAACATAACAGTGACTATTATTAGGCAACCCTGGGGCCCCGGGATCTGCTGAGTGCTCCTTGGGCTCCCTCTTCTGAGATGCTCTGGCAGAGCCCCATCACTCGGAGCATTCTCTGACTGTAGGTCTCAGCTGCCCAGCCTTGGTGACTATAGTGGTTTTGAATTTGGCCATCCTGCATCTGTGCATCTGCCTGATGGGAAATCAGGTTTCTCTGTAACCAGGGCCTGGTTGCAGCAACAGAGCCTAAAGGGAGTGGGCACAGCCCCGCCCCCTCCCCAGGTCTCCCCCACTCACCATCACTGGCTCACCTCCCACCCCTGGCAGTTACAGCTGAAATGCTCAGGCTTTATTTAATCGCCTCCATTGTCTGCTCCACGCAGGGTAATCTCAGCTGGGAACACGTGTTAACAAATGGGCAGTTTTATCAGGAGCCGGGAGCCCCTCCCCGCCTCGTCAGATAAGGGGCTCGCACTCCCGGAATCTGCTCCTCGGCCCCACGGGAATCCATCCCTGGGTGATTACGCTGTCTGAGCAGCTCCAGCAGCAGGAGTGGGTGGGAGGATGTCCTGCGGGGCTCCAGGGACACAGAGGAAGGCTCCATCCCCCTGCTTCCTACCTGCTCCTGCATTTTGCTGCTTCCCCTGCTGGTTGGAGAACCCCTGAGATCCCATCAGTTGTGGGGAGTGGGAGGGCTTGCATTGGTTCTGGATTCAAATCAGGATTCTGCCTCTTCCTACTGGTATGGGTGTTATTTGCCTGGAGTTTAGTAGGTAGGCAGCTCTCCCTTTCCTTCCTGCCTAAGGCCGCTGCCTTAACAAAGTGCTTAAAACAACAGAAGTTTACTCTCTCCCACTTCTGGAGGTGAGAAGTCCAGGAGCAAGGTTCCAGCAAGGCCACACTCCCTGATTTCTGTAAGGGGCAGTCTGTCCTTGCTTCCTCCTCACGTCTGGTGGTGACTGGCAGTCCCTGACATTCCTTGGCTTGTGGCTGCATCGCTCTGATCTCTGCCTCTGCCACTGTGTGTGTGGCCTTCTCTCTTTATAGTGGATTAGGGCCCAATCTCATCTTAACTTGATTGCATCTACAGAGACCCTCTTGCCAAATAAGATCACATTCACAGGAATGGGGGTTAGGACTCCAACATATCTTTTTGGGGGGCACAGTTCACCCCATGATACTATACCTTGGTTAACCTATACCTATACCTAACCTATACCTCCTAACTCAAGTGGTTGGGGACTGAGCTGCTCAGAAGCAGCCTCTGTCACTGAGATCACATTGCTTGGGTTTTACGGGCCTCATGTCATCTTTTGCCACAGTCCCAGGAGGGGGTTAAGACATTTGCTCCCATGCTGCCCCCTCCCATTCCATGCTAGGGATGGGTGTATGAACAGATAATAGTGTTTACACAGGCAGGACCACGGTAGAGAGGTGAGTACATTTATGGAGGCAGAGATACAGCATCCCTTCCACGCTGAGGGGAAATGAAATTAGGAAAGCTCTCAAGAGACAGATGGAGCTGAGTCTGGTAGGATAAGGAAGGCATTCTGGGAAGAGAGATGACAAGCTAGGGGCTGCAGGAAGGGGTGCTCTTGAGGTGTGTGGGGGTGCGCCAGCAGCCCTGTGCTGCTGGGTCAGGGAGCAAATATGTGCTGGGAGAGGGTAGGGGAGCTAAGGTGGACAGACTTGATCCTATAGGCACTGGGGAGCCAGTGAAGGTTGTGGAGCTGGGAGGGCTAGCCCAGCAGCAGACACATGTCAAGGGTTTTGCTAAAGGGGAGGCTTTGCCACAGAGGGGCACGATCAATGCTGGGATTTCAAGGGGCTTGAGAAACCTATCTCCAGACATCTCCCAAAGGGGTCTTCAGCCTAGCTGGGCAGACAGCCTCCTGGCCTCCAGTTTCTCCACATTAGTGATGGACTTCAGCCCAGTATAAGTGGAGGCTTGGACTCAGCAGCTCTCTCCTCAGGGGAATAGCAAAGCAGGTGACCTGATTAGGATATGGGGGTCTGTCCTTTACCAACAGCATCCCTCCCTCATCTCACTCCCCAGATTTTAACTTTTACATACAAGTCTAAGCTGTCCCGGTAGAATCTTCTGGAAGCCAGCAGTGAGCAGGCTCCCAAGTCCCAGGCAGCCCTTCCTGTGCCCTACAAGTAGACAGAAACATTTATTTCTGTCCTCTGATCTTGATTAAACCCACCTGAAAATGGGCCATATATTAAATCCATGACCTCAGTCCTCCCTCCCTTCCCCCGTTCACCCCAAGAGTGGTCAATTTCGTTCAGGAGAGCACTGCATGTTGGAAAATTCCATTCTGGGCCTTCCCAGCTCATTTCCTGCTACAACACACCCCGCTGCCTCCTGACAGTTTCACTTTTTAGTTCTATTTACATTCTGGAAAGTACATGAGATTTTTATCATGTACTTTCCTAATGTCAATTTTCCCGTGATGAGAATAAGGCTGTAAACACCCATATTTTCATAAGCCTATTACAGTCCTCTGAGTATTCAAAGTAGATGAACAGCACAATCTTTCACTCCCGGGCTGGCTGGAACTGCACAGGAAGTGGGTACAAGGCAAACTCTGGGGACTGGAACACCTGGGTGTCTTCTCTGCCTTTCCCTGGCCCATCTTCACTCTGGGCGGCTCCTCTTTCAGTGTTGTCTGTTTCTGGTTGGAACCATCAAATGGTGCTGGGCTACTCTTAAGGCATGGGAATGGATAAGCACCCCAAAGGGGGTCTTTTTACTAGAAAGCAGACTTCTCTTAGGGGCCAGATGGTAAACATTTGAGGGTTATAGGCCAAGAGCAGGTGAAGACTAAGCCTCATCATCCTAGGGAGAGACAGGTTGGGCCTGGCCCTCTGGTCAATCACGGGAAAATTGACATTAGGGAAGTATGTGCTGGGCTGGGTCATGCTGGACTGGCTCCAGATCAGGGACCCCACCCGAGATACTCTGCAGAGTTCTAGGGAAGGCAGGGGAGACCAGGCTGTAGTAGGCTCGCTGTGTCACACTGGGATTGGAAGCCCCTGAGCTTCTCAGTGACAGTGGCGTGTGGGCTTTCTTTAGAGGACATGGGACCCAGTCTTATGGGACCCAGAGTATATTTCTTTCTTTCTTTCTTTCTTTCTTTTTTTTTTTTTTTTGAGACAGAGCCTCAAGCTGTCATCCCGGGTGGAGTGCTGTGACATCACAGCTCACAGCATCCTCCAACTCCTGGGCTCAAGTGATTCTCCTGCCTCCGCCTCCCAAGTAGCTGGGACTATAGGCGCCTGCCACAATGCCTGGCTATTGGTTGCAGCCGTCATTGTTGTTTGGCGGGCCCAGGCTGGATTCAAACCTGCCAGCTCAGGTGTATGTGGCTGGCACCTTAGCCGCTTGAGCCACAGGCACCGAGCCGAGGATATTTCTTATCATTCTTATTTTGCTACCATCCTCTGGATCCTTCCTGCTAAGCATACTTGCCATGAGGTTTGGGGGCATCTAACAACAAGAAGACCTTTGTCTCCTCAAGTGCAAGGGCATGGCTGACCCCGTCTCTGGCCCCTTGTAAGTAGTTATCCAACGAATAAAAGAATGAGTGAATGTGTGGGTGTTTAAATGCCCTTGACTCTGAAGGAGGTACGTTGACCAGAACTGGAGCATCAAAGACTATAGGAAAAGGGACTACTGGGGGTCAGAATCCTGCCTCTAGCATCAACCCTCTCTAAACCGGCCATCCACAGACTTTTCTTATAAAGGGCCAGATGGTAAACACGTTAGGCTTTGTAGGCCAAGAAGCAACATTGAAGCTATTATGTGAGTTTATGTGAGTATTCATATAATCATTTACAATGTAACTATTTACAAATATAAAAGTCAGACTTAGCTGGTGGGCCATATAGAAACAGGAAATGGGCAAGATTCCACCTGAGACCATGGTTTGCTGAGAGCTACTGGAGCCTTGTTGACCAAGCTCTGTCTCTGCGGGTGGTTGTGGAGCTTCTATACACCAGCTCTAACGTGGCTGGTAGAATTTAGCGGTGACACCACGGTGACACCACAGTTGTAAAAGCCCTTTGCCGTAGAGGGCTCAGCAGGTGCCAGGCCCTCCTCTGAGAATATGAGCTCTTGGACACCTCTGACCAGAAGAGGCAGGTGCTATTCTGATCTCCATTTTACACATGAGGAAATTGAGCCGCAGAATGGTGCAGTCACTTGCCCAGGGTCACATGCTAGTGAAGTGGCAGAGCTGGGATTTGAACCCACGTAGTCAGTCCCCAACTTCTGTACTGTCAGCTCTTATGATTAAAGGCCGAAATAGTCATTGTTGCTGCTGTTCTTATTCTCAACAATACAATCGAAAGTGAGCTGGAACAAGGACATCCCTAAACAGTGGGTGATACAAACATTTTCCTTATTTGAGGATAAGGTACATTCTTTAGTTGTATTTGGCCACCAATTTACCCTCTGGGTTACCATGGCTCAGGCCTGTGGGTGTGACATCTCCGAGCATGTGCTCAGAGATGAAGATCAGATGACAGGCAGAGGACCCAGAGATGGCCGAGTCGAGGAGGAGGGACGTCCAGTTTAGGGATGTCAGTCCTTAGAGGAGAGATTTAAGTTGAACAAGAGCAGGAACTCGAACAATATTCTGAAAGAAAGGACCACATCCAATTCAAGGCTTGGTTTCAGCCTAGGGGTGGCCAAGTTGACCTCTCAGCCTTGCGTCCTGCTCCCTATTGAGCTGGGGAGTTTATGGCCTGCAGAGGAAACTGCTTTATAGGTGCAAATATCTTCCATATAGTTCAGGTGTTCAAAACCCCCTTTTCATTTTGTTGGACATATAGATTCTAAGAGGACCTCCCGAAGCTCCTTTCTCTGTGCCAGTGTGGGAACGTTTTCGATTGGTATTGTGTGGAGCAGATCACATTGCATTTTCATGTCCAGAGAGTTCAGAGTCACTGAGTCCTGCTAAAAAGTTGATGGAGAGAGAGAGAGAATGAATTCCTAAATATTAATTACAGCTTTCTCTGTGCAGTGGTTTCTAAGAGGGGCTTTTGTTTTCTTACAATGCCTCATTTTTTTTTTTTTTAAGTTTTGTACAAGAGACATATATTACTCTTGAAATCACTAAAGAGAAAAGTCATTAAAGATAAAATATCGATAAGAGGGGAACTCTGTCTCTTCATCCAGAGCCAAGTGGGAAGTTACCTTCTCCGTGGAAAAAATAATCTTCCCATCTGTACAGAAGATGTTTGTCACCACCTCTTCCCTCTGCTCTCTTATCTTGCTGACAAGGAGAAGGATGGAAACGGGGTCGTGATCGAGTGACGCCTGCAAAGCGTAACTCCAACAGCCCATGGTACGGGAAGGTAATCACAGAATCAGCTTTGGAAATCAAATAAAAGGCCATGTCTCGTAGCCGGTGGCTGCCTCCTGAGCATCATGATTCAGGCTCTGCTGAAAGCCCTGGAGTCCCATTTGAAATGGGTAGAACTGACCCAGGTGGTGATCTGTACATGAAAAATTCTAATCATTATGTAGCCTAGAATCGGACTTAGGAGAAATCTTGAATGATAACTGTCAAGGATTAGTGAAAAAAGCACAGACTTCTTCTACCTATGGGAGTTCTGGTAGGAGCTTGCTTGGTAAGCTGATCTGCTTTCATGTTACAGAATGGTTGATTTGTCGTTTTCAATAAGCAGTAGACAGCACCAAATGCAAAGCCTACCTCATCATAGGCCCTCTAAAGTGTCAGCAATTCCCAGATACTGTTTTTTGGTGCTGGAGACACTGCCATGAACAGAGGAGGCCAAGTCTATCTCTCACGGGGCTGACATTCTAGCCAAGGGGGTAGCAGGGTGGGTAAATGGATAATACGAAAATAGGCAGATTGAACACATAATGTTAGGCAGAGAAGTAGTGCTCTAACAGGATAGAGGGAAAAGTTAGGTGGGAATTAGAGAGTTTGCAACTGGCTAGTCAAGGCCCCTGTGGGTACATAACATTGAGCAGGTAACAAGATGAGAGATTGAGCAAGCTAAGGGCGTAGCTGGCTCAGGAATGTTCCAGGAAGAGCAGACAGTAAGTGCAAAGGCCCTGAGGTGGGAATGAGCTTGAGAGGACGGAGGCTTACCATTGCTATCTCAGATAAACATGTCTTAGCATCTACCATTGCTGCCTAACTAGTTACCGTGAACCTAGCAGCTTAGAACAATAGGCTGGTGTGGTGGCTCATGCCTGTAGTCCTAGCCCTGTGGGAGGCTGACGCCAGTAGATTGCCTGAGGTTAGGAATTTGAGACCAGCCTTACTAAAGTAGAGATCCCATCCAGGGGGATGGGATCATTATTCTTTTCAAGGTTGCACTGGACAATTGTTGGACTGTGCCTTGCCCTGGTAAAAATTCCTTGTCCCTGGTAACAAGAAAACTGGCCACAGACGTGGTCAGTTTTTCCTTGCTGGGAGCCCTGAAGGATGAGCTTACACCATCTCCTGTTCACCCCACTCCCCAGCCCACTTGCTCCTCGCCCAAGCTCTCCATTCACTAAGATGTCTACAATGCGTACCCCTGGCCTCCAGCAGAGGTGGAACTTTAGTAGAGATTCCATATCTACTAAAAATAGAAAAATTAGCCAGGCCTGGTGGCAGGTGCTGTTTATTCTCAGTGGCAGGAGAATCACTGGAACCCAGGAGTTTGAGGTTGCTGTGAGCTGTGATGATGCCACTGCACTCTAGCTAGGGTGACAAAACAAGACTCTGTCTCAGGGAACAAGGAAAAGAAAAAAAAAAGCCCAATAACCCCCTCCCTCCCACACACACACCCTTTTACTGTCTCATAGTTCTGTAGGTCAGAAGTCCAAATGGCCTACGCCAAGTTCTCTGCTCTAGGTCTGACAAAGTCAAAATCAAGCTTTGGCCGACGAGGCTCTTATCTGGAAGCTCATGAGTAAGAATACATTTCCAAACCCATTGAGGTTGTTTCAGAATTCAGTTCCTTGCAGGTGTAGGACTGAGGTCCCTGTTTACTTGCTGGCTGTGGGTGGTGGCTGCTGTCTTCTTCTGCAGGTTGTCCACATGCCTTCTTTAAAGCCAACAAGGGCATGTTGAATCCTTTCTCAACTTTTAATCTATTTCTCCTGTCCCTAGAGAGAGGAAACTTTCAAGGGCTGGTGTGATTAGATGAGGCCCAGTAGGATGATCTCCCTCTCTTAAAGTGATGGTGTCGTGTAATTTTACAAGACCATGGAGTGATAACTCCTTATATTCACAGGTTTTGGTGATTAGGGCATGGCGTCTCAGGGAAGGGAGCACTAGTGCAGGAAAGGGATTTGAGTATGTGGAAGGCTCTCCAGCCTGGAACATGAAAGTTTAGAGTTACGAAGTCAAGACCACAATACCCCACATTCTTTCAGAGAGCATTATGAAGCATTTCATGTTCCTACGGGCATTGTGCATTGTGAAGGGTTTTTTTTAAAGCAACAACAATAGAAAATCTCATATCACTGGGGAGCTGAGACTAACGATGCAGAAAGCAAATACCGGATTTGGTAAAATTCAAGGGAGTTTGGTGTTAAAGGATGTAAAGGCAGGGAGACTCTGGCAGGGGGTGTGATTCCCTGCTGGCGGGAGTCCAATCCATGATTCTTCTTGGGAGCCTGGCTCAGCGACTAGCAGGTGTTTTGGGACTGTTCCATGCAAGTGAACAAATCAATATGCCTCAGTTTCCCTGCTTGTAAATAGAGGGATTGGCCTCCCCATCGGTTTGTGGGAAGATCACACACAGCAGCGCATGCACATCTGACAAAAAAGCAAAACAGGTTAAAATGTCAGTGTCTTATTTTTGTGAGTGGTAGAGATTGGCTTTGACATGCCCGTGGGATAGGGGTAGAGAATAAATATTGAAATCAAAAGCAAATAAGTGGCCAATAGAATTTTCCTAAGGGAAAATGTATCAGAGAAAGTGGAAGAGAGGGTAGGTAATAGCACAGATGCTCTGAGTGCCCCTCGGGAGGGAGGGAAGGTCCTTTCTGCCTGGGACAGGCCATGAGCAGAGTACAGTCCCCCCAGAAAGAAAGTGCTGCCCAGAGGTTGGGGCCTCCAGCCAGATCTCCCGTGGTTTAGAAATAATATTTCAATGACAATAATCGACTTTTCTCATAATAGTCCCGAACAAAAAATGTCTCTGGATGGTAGGTAGAAGGGCTAAATGGACTGTGGCATTTCATACAATGAAATACTAACCAGGAAATAGTTTTTTTAAAGCACAAACTACTGAGAAAAGATGAATACCAAAAACATCATGTGGAGAAAATGTAGCCAGATGCAAAAAAAAAAAAAAAAAAAAAAACAGGTACTGCCGGCCTCTATTTACACAGGATTCAAGAAGATGGCCAACTAATCTACTATGGAGACACCAGAACGGAGGTTATCCTGGGGAGGGAGGGCAGGTGAGTGGTGAGGGGTCCAAGGGAACTTTCTGGGGAGCTGAGGAATGTTCTAGATCTTGATCTGAGTGGTAGTTGCACGGGTGTGTGCGTACATAGAAATTCATCAAGTTGTTTGAGATTGGTGCATGTGACTATAAATTATACCTATAAAAAGAAATAAAATTGTTACAACAGCAGCAGCATCAACCACATATTGAGCGATACATTAGCACTGTACATTATTATCTCCAGCCCTGGGAGGTAGGCATCATGATTTCTACTTAATAGATAAAAAAGACTAAAGCTTCATATATCCCAGAGCATAGTTAGGACGTAGCAGGAACAAGATTCTTGCTTGCTTGGTTGGCCTGTCTTTAGTAAGCTCTTTCCTATGGGGAAAGCTTGCTGACCTGGGGCCAGGGCCTGGCCTAACCTGCCCACAGTAGGTTCATTATTCTTTTCAAGGTTGCACTGAACAATTGTTGGACTGTGCCTTGCCCTGGTAAAAATTCCTTGTCCCTGGTAACAAAAAAACTGGCCACGGACGTGGTCCCTGCATCCCCTACTGGGAGCCCTGAAGGATGAGCTTACACCATCTCCTGTTCACCCCACTCCCCAGCCCACTTGCTCCTCGCCCAAGGGCTCCATTCACTAAGATGTCTACAATGTGTGCCCCTGGCCTCCAGCAGAAACAAGTTAGATGCTGAGTGAATCGTGTCCAAATAGCCTTCGGCTGACATGCAAGCTCTCTGTAACCAGCAACGGTAATAGGCTGATGTTTATCTTGCAGGACGTGTGCGTTTAATAAAGTATTAATATGAAGACCAGATTGCTTCTCCTGTCGAACAGCAGAGTGAGATTAGAGAGGAGGGAGGGGCTGGGTGTTCCCTTGGGAAGAGAGAGCCCAGGACTCCCTCCTTGGTGAGCCAGATCTCCTTTGCTTTGCATAGTAAATGCATTTTGCCATGGGGGACTGTCAGGAAGCTTTCTCATAGGATTTTTGTATCACAAAATCAAAATATGTTCTGAGGGCAGGAAAGATGTTCTGATGGAGTGAGTTGACCTATGTTGGTGGTAAAGAAGTTTGGGTGAACATTAAGTGTTGGGCACGGTGGATGGGGGGTGATGTGTAGGGAGAACTTACAGGAATCTACCCTTGCAGTCTGAGAGCTCACATGCACACCTTCTAGAACTTGGTTTTCCTCTCCTTATTGCTCAGTTTCTCAGCCTCTGCATTTTTGACATTCAGGGCCAGACGACTCTTGATTGTAGGGGTCTGTTCATTGCATAGTAGAAGTGTTTATCGGCAGCCCTGGCCTCTTCCCACCAGATGCCAGACCCTCCAATTGTGACCAAAAATGTCTTTAGCTATTGCCAAATGTCCCCTGGGGGTCCAAAATCACCCCTGGTTGACAACCACTCTGCTCTGTGGGACAATGTCTGATGACCACTAGAATGGACATGCAAATTCTCTTGGAGCAGGGATCCCCTGATCCTGGGCAGCCCACCTTTAGGAGCCTGACCTCTAGAGCTTCCATTTTCCAAGATGAGTCCAGTCCTAGCTCATCAATGAGAAAAGTCCGCTTCATTTAAAACTGACGCAGATCCAGAGAGCAAAGCCATGCTTCATTCAGAACATGTCTTAAAATAATAGGCTCAAGGAAACAGAATTGTTACTGAGCAAATTCCCTTTGCAAATTTCCAAGCCCTTCTGTGCTAAAGTAAGGTAATCTGGTCTAATGTGAGATGCCTGTTGGGGCAAGAAAAATAAAAGACCAAAAAAAAAAAAAAAAAATTAAGGATTCCTTTATTCTGCCTTTAGCTTCAGAGCCCAGCAATTAATTCTTTTATGCTAAAGGACTTCTGTGTTTACGAGGCATTATTTTTTAATGTAGGCCTATTTTAAATTGTAATTTTTTCATTAAGCTGCCTCTTTTACTTATTAGGACCAGTTTATAACCTAGTTCGGACTGTATTCCTTGAACAATAACTATTTTTCTTCTAAAATATTTCTTAATGACCAATGATCCATATTTTAAATTTTATTCTATGGTGGAGAGGCCTCCCTGTTGCTCATGAGCCTGTCCTCATGGCTCTGAGTGATGTAGGAGCAGGCAGGGCTGCCAGGTTGTTTGCAAGCTTTGCTTTTAAAATCTCTGTGCAGGAGGCCTAATGGCATCCGGCAGTGACTGCTCAGCCTCTGTGCCCCTGAGCCTCACCTGAAACAGCCAGCACAAGTTGGACCATCTGTCCCAAAGCTTTCTAACAACATCCCTTAAAGCAGTCTTGCTAGTAGAGGTGGGGGTGGGGGACACAGAGAAGCCGGGTGGCTGCAGGAGCTGGGATGTGGGCAGGAGAGCAAAGCCCAGATCTCTGAATCAGCATGGTGCCCGGATTGCAGATACTGCACCAGGCTCCTTGCCTGGGCCATCTCTCTGCATCTCCCCTTGCTGGCCCTAAGAAGTAAAGATCATTATCTCCATTTGGCAGAGGGGGAAACTGAGGCTCCGAGCAGTGGAATGACTCTCTCTAAGTTGCAGGGCTGACCTACAGTGTAGTCAGGGGCTGTCCCCAGGTCTGTCTGGTTCCCACACTCAAGGTCATAACACCGGTGGCTCCTGACAACATTCCCATACAGAGAAGGAAACCAGCTTTTCTAATGGTGCGTTTCAGAACACCTTCCCTTCTGTTTTCTTACTTGGCATGATCATCTTCCTGAGCTATAAGCACTGTCGGAGCCCAGTTTTCAGGTGAGGCTCATGGCAGAATGGGGACTAGTCCAGGGACTTTGTTCCTACAGTCCGGGCCGTTTTCTTTTCTTCTTGTCCCCACCTGTGGCTTCTCTACCGCCAGCTACATCACCAGTCTGACCCAGCAGGCCTTGGCCCCTCTGCCCTGGGAAGGACACTGTGAAGGTGATGAAGGTGGCTGTGGACGGTCAGGTCAACTCATGAGTGTCTGGTGCCACATGGGTCTTTCATCCTCCCCTCCTCCTAGAAGTTCTAGCTGCTCCTTGGAAACAGGACTGACCCTGGGGATAAGGAAAGAATCATTCCCATTGCCCACTCCAAGGACACAGAGGGTGACAGTAAGTGTCAGATGAAAGGCAGCCAGGGAGAAGGCACAGGTGGCAGAAAGGTCACAGGCCGTGCTTCAGGAGACTGGGTGCTGGTTGGAAATAGCCTATTAATTGGCTCTGTGGCCTTGATCTAGGTTCTTCTCTGAACCTCAGTTTATCTATCTATATAACAAAACCATTTCAAGGACAGATCCTTAAGTCCCCTCCCCTCTGATATTCTATGACTGGGGAATCTGATTTGGAAATTTAACTCCGTACAGAGCCACTGATTTATTTTGTTGCTTATTCTTCTGCTCATTTACTTTTCTTTTGTTAAATCAAGGCCCTATTGAATACCTACTATGTGCAGTGTATGTAGTATTACTGGAATATGCTAGTAGAATAACTGCTGTAATATCCCCACCCCCCACCCCCCGCCAAGATCCCCGTGGGTTAACCCAGTGAAATTTTATTTCTCATCCACATCACGTCACTGGGGACCATGCAAGTATTCTGCTCCACGCAGTCATTCAAGCACCCAGCTTCCTTTCATCGTGTGACTCTGCCCTCCTCCATGTCCTCTGAGCCCTCTCCACCCAGGCAGTAGGTGGGGACAGAGGTGGCGGGAGAGGTTTCTATAGGCTAGGCCTGGAAGCCATGCTCCCCTGGCCAGCGTTTAGTCACACGGCCCTGCCCACCTATAGCAGAAACCAATTATGGGGAGAACACAGCAGCCAATGTGGGGGCTGGGGAGAGCACACACAACCCAGAACAAGCACCGGGTGCAAGGCAGAGGTGAATACAGCTTCAGACCCCAATGTGAACTTGGAGGAAGGAGCCTGGGACAATGCCACAAACGTGAGATTCCAGATGGAGCTGTGATTGGCAGGCCCCACGTGGAATCTGTGCCCTTGGTCCTACCCCTGTTGCTAGCCCAGGACCTGCTGCCTAAGGAAGCCTTTCCCCTATTCCATCTTCTTCCCTGACAGACACCTCAGAGGCATGAAGACCAGCTAAAAAAGTCCTGCCCTTCTCTGGCCTAGTGCCTCCCATCCATACAATGGGAAGAAAAATGACCAACATTGGCTTTTGCCAGGAATCAGAGGAATGTCAGGTGTCTGCAAAGGGCCGCAGGAACAGCCTTCCTAAGTCTTCTTATTAATAGTATAATCACTTCATTATTAATAATGAAACACAAATTAATAATAAATAAACAAACTAATGATAAATAATATATATGTCATGAATAATACATTAATACTACAAGGCTTCTGAACATCTATTGCCTCTGACAGAAGGGATTTGATTAGCTTGCTGGAGATTAGAGAGGGGAATATTTCAGGAGCACCCAGGATGTTGGGGCAGGGGACGGATGCCTGAAGGTGTCAGGGGCGTCTTCCTGCAAAGGCTGTGGAGTGTTTGAAGTCCCTGGTGGTTGGTCCAGACTTGATCTGTCCTTGTATTAAGAAAGAAGAGAACCAGCAGTCGGGGGTGGGAGGCAGCTCCCTCCTGATATTTTTTTATGGTATGAAATCCACAACCTGAAGTCAAAGGCTTTCAGTCCAGAGGAATTGGACTTTATGGCCAAGTCTAGCCCAGTTGACAATATCCGTTGACCTTATCTGTTCATCATTCATGAATCCATTCATTCATTCATTCAGTGTGTCATGAACGCTAACAGTGTGGCCAGCAAGAAGCAAGGCCCTAAGAATGCAGTAATGGACATGCATTCAGCCCTGCAGGGACTCACGGTCTACTGTGGGAGACAGATTGGCAAAAAAGGTGTTGTTAGGAATCAGTTAGAGCTATGGTACATGCTCTGAGAGGGACGCTTAACCCAGCGGTGCTGGGCCTGGGATAGGTGAAGTTAGGGTGTGTGTTAAGAGTGGACTCTGGGTTGCGACATCTAAGCTAAGACCTGAAGGGCATAGTAAAGTGGTGAGGGCCAAACGATGTTCAAAGAATGGCAGGTGCAGAGAGGGCCTGGCATCCTTGGGGAGCTCTAAGTAGTCCTTGGTGGCCAACTTCAGTCTGAAAAAGGGGAAGGCAAGAGCTGAGTAGGTTGCAGGCTCAAGAATGGTCTTGTGTGGGAAAAAGGATTCGAACTTCATCCCAAAGGCAATGGGGAAACAAAGAAGGATTTGGATATAGGGGATACCTCAGTACATAGGACTGCACATGACCCACATTGTTCAGGGGCAGCGTGGCTCACAGAGCCCATGGTGTGCAGTGTTTGTGTCTTGGTTCATTCATTACTTCATTTGAACAGCACTCTGGCTGAGCACCCACCATGTGCCAAGCATTGGGCAGGGCACTGGAGGTGTATACCAGGTCCCCGGGCTTAAGGGGTGCCTTGTATGATAACAGAGGCAGACACATGAAGAGAAACCCTGTGTTCTATTACTGTGGAATGCAGATGGGCTGTGATTGAGATGTTTACCAGGGTGAGCTCAGAAGAGGGTGTATCAGACACATATAAATCAAGGGGGGAGGAGGGTAGCTGTCACTTGAACCTGGAAGGATGTGGACAGATTACCCTTGGTGAACTTAGGGGAGAGAAGGGCATTCCAAGAAGAGGAAACGGCACAAGCCAGAAGAAGAACTTGAAGGGTTTGGACAGGCTTCTGGGGGTGGGGATGGGGCAGGCTGTGTGTGGCAGAGGCATCAGGAGAGCCTGAGTTGGAGGGGCTGAGAGAGGCAAGCACATAGGGGACCCAGATGGTCATGGCAAAGTCTGAACTTTATCCTGAATCAGAGGGCAATGGGGTGGGAAAGTTGAATGACGCCAGCCAGAGAAGTGATGGAATCATAGTTGCCCTTCAGAAATATCACTGAAACTCCAAGGTAGTAGGTCCATGACAGGGACAAGTCTGGGGTCTGGAGACCTGCTAACTGGCTTTTGCAGGGGCTTGGGGAGAGAGGTGGAGGATCCAAACTAAGGAAGGATTGATGCAGAGAGGAGCAGAAGAGGCAGTTTGAGAGCCATGGGAGAGGTGGAATCCATCTCTCTTAGAGATGGATGAGCTGTTACCTTCTCCTCTTTGTCTGATGACTTTCTTTTCTTAAAAGGCACTTCCCCACCCTCTCACCCTGGTTTCTGCCAACAAAGAGGCAGGTGATTGGGAGCACATTAGTCCACTATGGAAGGGTATATTTCACAGAACCCTCTGTGCCTGCCCAGAAGATATGCTTGCAGTAATTGGTTCATTGTAATAATATTTATTGCAATAGTAATTATGTAGTGCAGGAACCCAGGGAGGCCGGCCTTAGTGCCATGCTATGGTATTTATCTTCATGAGATAGGGGTGACCTCTTTTCCTCATGAGTAGTAGTGCGGGGAGCAGCTATTATCAAATATAGATAAATCCTAGACCTAAAGCAGGGGGAGGGCAGTACAAGGAATTTATGTGGCCCTGACTCTCATGGTCCACTTCGGTGGGGCACCCAGTCCAGCTGGTGGAGCTGCTGCCAACCACTGGACCACTCATCTGTCCCAGGTCAAGTCTTGGTGTCCTACATACTGGTTCTTCCCTAAGTTCCCTGTCCCACTTCTGCACTTCCAGACACAGAATGGAGCTGAGACCCTGTCCTTGCTTTTAGGAGCTTCTAGTTTGTTGGCAGACACAGCCCCTGTCCTCTGATAGAAAGACGGATAATCCCTGTTGCTTTTCATTCTTTACTAGTTGCTTAATATAGTAAGTCATAGTTCAGGTGACACATGACAAGAGTTTTGGGGACAAAATAATTGGTCCAGAACTAGGCCCAGAGGATTCAGGGATGCAATGGCACACATTGTTCACCCCAGCCTTGAATCTCTTACAGTAAGACACATCTTCTTGACTCTCCAAGCTTCCACTGCTGATTTGAACTTGAAAATGGCCTTAGCTGTCAGTCCTCCTGCTAATTGCCTGTGTATGTGTTGCCTCCTGCTACTGTAGGCTGGTTTCTGATCCTACACAAATCCAAGCAAGACTTCTTACGTACTTCCTGGCTCTTAAGTTCCCTGCCCACTCCTGTTTCCAGCTTCTCTGTTTGGAAGGAAAGGGAAGTGGCCTTCTGTACCATGGCAGGAAGAGTCCTGGACTTAGAGGCCAAGGTCTTGGTCACTAAGCCTGGTTCTCTGTGAGGGTGAGGAAACCATTCCACATCTCTGAGCCTCAGTCTCTCACCTATAAAATCAGGACACTACCTCACGGGGTTGCAGTGGTAATCAATGAGATAATAATCACAGAAGTCCTTTGAAAACTGTCCAACACTGATCACATGTTCATGTGTTCATCCATTCAATGAATATTTATTGAGCTATTCTAACAGTGGTGGGCACTGTTTCAGATTCTTGGGATAAAGTAGTGATTAAAACACACAAAAATCAAGGACTTGGGCTATGGTGAGATGGAGTAAAGACCAACCCTTCTTTACCTCTCCCTACTTCCACTATAAAATGTAGACAGACACCTATTTGAAAAATCTGGAAAGTAAATAGTGGCAGGTGGATTGCAGAAGAACAGCAGAATTCGAAATATCCCTGAAAAAAAATGAACATAAATAAAATCTAGAGTTTTATTAGAGTATACTTAAAATGTCTAGAATATAAACGAAAATCACTCAACATACAAAAAAAAAACCCATGAAAATCTCAACTCACACAGGGAAAGGCAATCAATAGGCTCCAATAATGAGATGACATAGAGGGTGGAATTATCTAATAGAGACTTTACGACAGCTATTACAACAATGTTTGAACAAGTGACCAAAAACATCCTTGAAACAAGTGTTAAAATAGAAAGCCTCAGCAAAGAACTAGAAGACAGAAAGGAGAATCAGATGAAAATGTTAAGAGGCAAAAAATACAATAACTGAAATTTTCAAACTCACTGGACAGACTCACTAGCAGAATAGAGATGACAGAAGAATCAGTGAGCTTGAAGGTAGATCAATAGAAATTACCCACTCTGAGCTACAGAGAAGAAAGATTGAAATATGCTCATACCATCTCTATTCTCACGGAGCTTACAACCTAGTTAGCGGAGCCGGGATGTCAACCGCCAATAAACAATGTTTATAGAAGGGTTGGAGAATGACAGGGGTGCTGTTCTATATTAGAGAGTCAGAAAAAAGCCTCTCCAAAGAGATGACATTTGAGCAGAGGAAGGATTGAGCAATTGAGCTGTGTGAGTATCTAGGGAAAGAGGTGGGAACAGCGTGTGCAAAGGCCCTGAGGTGGGGATGTGTTTGTGGTGCTCAGGGAATCAGCGGGGTTCATTGTGAGTAGGGGAACTGAGTGAGTTGAGAGTGAGCAGAGATGACATCAGGGAGGCGGGAGCTGGGAGCACTGCAGGAGACCAGGCAGCAAATGATAGCTAGGCCCAGGGAGGTAGCAGTGGTGCAGAGGGGTAGCTGGATTCTGGATATATTTTATAGAGCTACAGGCTTTGCTGGCTATTTGATGTGAGCATGAGGGAAAGAGGAGCCCCCAAGAAAAAGACTGGTGTGCTCTGTGCTCCCTGATGGAGAAATAAGGGGAGGGAGACATCACATCAGTTTAGGGCCTGTTGAGGTGCCCAAAGGTGTCCAAGTGGTGCATCAGGCAGCAATGTGGTGCCCTACAGCAGGGGTTCCTAACCCAGGACAAGGGCACGGGCTAGGAGGATGCTTTTGTATTTCTCCATGTGAAGGTTATTGCAACTGGGTTTGTGGGCTGCACAGGGAGCCAGGCTTTCATCTGCTACTGGCCCTGTGGTTACCTCTCTCTTGGGGGCAAGGAAGTGGGGGAAGGCAGGGACACAGGGGACAGCTCAGTTAAGTGCTACCAGGAGAAGCAGGACAATGTTTGGGAGCTCTGAGCCTGCTGGTTCTGATGGTCACTGCACAGGTGGGCATGCACTGCTCCCTGCTCCAGGGCTCAGTGACTGAGCACATACTGGCACCCTTGGATTCAGCTGCCCCAGGGGGTCTGCACTCTCCACTGTGCCATCTGCTGACTCGTCGACTGTGCCTTACATCCCAACATCCAGGATGAGAGAATCTGATGGGGTGAACACTCACCACCCAGTGCCCGTTTCCTCTGATAAGAGTTCTTGCACGGAAGGCCACTGGATGCTCTGAGAAGGCACCAGCATCAGTCCAAGTAGATGTGGTCAGAGAGGCAAGTTTGACAGGCACCTGAGGTCATGGGAGACTTTTGGCTTGGGCTGCCTAGGACAATGCCCACAGAGAAGAGGTGCTTTTAAGAGGCCCCCCTCCGGGGACGCTGCCTACTCTGATGGAGACTGTCAAGGGAATGAATAGAGTTGGTGTGTTTCTTTATTCAACATGGGGCACTGTTCTAGGAACTTGGGGAATGCGGCAGAAAGAAACAGCTCATGGCCTTTGTCATGGCGAATGTGCCCTGAATATGTCATTTCAAGTAATTTTCAGCATCCTGAGGGGTAGGAACAGGGATAGGGAGTGCTTTGGGACTATAGTAGTCAGGGAGTTTTCATGAGGAAGTGACATTTCCACAAATTCTGGAAGGATGTCCAGAAGTTAACCAAGCAAAGAGGGAGGGAGAGGGCTTGGGACACAGGGCACAGCCTGGGGTGTGGGGGCTAGAGAAGGCTGGATATGAGGGGGAGCAGAGACAGGACTTAGATGAGGAGCCTGAGGGCATGGGCCAGACCTCTGAAGAGGTGGAAGGGATGTGCACCTTCCCCTGCACAGAAGTGGGAAGCTTCAGGTGCCCTACAGAAGGCCAGGGATGTGCATTTTAAAGAAATGATCAGGGGCAGGAATGGGTGCTGGACATCCAAGCCTTACACCTGACCACCACCACCATCTACTGAGCTCCCACGGGGGTCACGGAGGAAGTGACCGTTCACTCTCACTACCTTAATGACGGGCCAAGGGAAGTCTGGCTCCCTGTTATCCAAAGGCATAGGTAGAATTAAGAGGTTTAGCCAAGGCTACCCATGGGCCACAGTAGAATTATAATGAGGGTGCCAGAGACTTTCACTTTTTATCCTGAAGGTCTTTTGCCCCAGGAACCTCCTCAGCCCTGGGCAAACCAGGACATGTGGTCTCTTGAATGTAATGGGTGTCTATTTTCACTGCATCAAAGCAGGCCTGTCTCGGCCCCATCCACACAGAGGGCCAGACCTGAGCCAGCCCTCTGGACACTGTCCCCTCTGAGCCCGGAAAGGGGTGAGTTGCAATGCTGGGAGGTCACCAGGCCCATTTCTGGGTGGAGCAGCTATTTGTCATCACCTTGTTAGGAGGGTGTCTGGTTCCTAAACGTTACCTGCGATTTTGCTAAATGTGTCTTAACAGATGTGGTGTAAATGCTGTCAGAGATAGGGGGGGAGAGTGATGGCGCCTCTCGGGGTAATGAACTGCTTAGTTAAGATGGATTCATCTCCTCTCCTGATCTGCTTCTTGATAGCACACTCGGAGGGGGCTCGTGCGTCCAGGCTGATTGTGGCAAATTTAATGCCCAGAAAGACAGAGTTCCATCTTCAGCTGGCAGCTGAGTAATTGGCAGGTTCAATGCTCAGGGAGCTGGTGTTGAGTTTCTGGGAAGGAAGGTGATGACATTGTCTCTGCTTCCAGCCTCCGTGGTGAGACCCACGTTCAGGCTCAGTTAGCAGCCTATATGGGATTAGTTGAAGCAGGAAGGCTCTAAAAATTCAGTTCCCCCTATTTTACAGATGAGGAACACTGAGGCACAGAGAGGGATGACTTGTCTGAGGTCCCAGGGCTTGGGGGCAGCAGTGTACTTCACACTGTGCTCTCCACATCCCTGATGGCCGATGAGCCTGTCTCCCCTACCTCTGCCAGCTCGGCTGCCCTCCTGGTGAGCAGGAGCCCCTCCCTGGAGCTTCACAGAAAGAAGTAAGAACTTGGGGGTGAGGGTACTGCCATTCAAGGGCACCCCTCTGCAGGATCCCCACAGACGGGGCCTTCTCAGACCTCCTCTCTTTGGTTTTCTTTCCTCTGCCTTGGAGGAGGCCTCCATGTGAGTCTCCTGAACTTGACCCCAGCAGGTATCTCCAGCTGGGATGACCATCTGGGAATCTTTTCATCCTCCCTGACCAGCTTCCAGATGTCAGTGCCTGCTTCCCAACCCCCCTTATCCTTTTTAGCCTGGACAGTGGAATTCTGGAAGTAGTAGAGGAGACATCCTCCCCTAACTCCATTATCACTGCTTTGGACTCTGATGTCTCTCCTGAGTCCATGTGACATGTGAGGAAACTAAATCCCATAGAGGTCCTATTATTCCTCCAGGTCACTACGGAGTGGTAAAGAGAGAAACGTAAACTTACTTTAAATTGGGGGGAGGAGCCAGGTTGATGGGGGAGGGAGTTTCCAGAGAAGGAACCAATCGGGATATTCGGAAGGTGATGAAATTTTGTGAAATAAGAATTGTAGCAACATTTGTCGGACCTAGAGGATTTTTCCGGTATTTTGCTTTTGGAAAAAAACTCCTTGGCTATGTCTGACCCTTGCTGTCTCCCCTGCTGTGTGTGTCTGTCTGGGAAGGTGATATTTCACCTGTGATCCAAGTGTTGATTGGCATTGCCATAAGTCTCACCTGGAGCATCTTTTGGACAGTCACCTTGCTTCCTGCTTATTCCCTCCCTACCCTGGCAATGAGCCCACCTGCAGACCTGAGGTGTAGAAGACTGATGTTTATCCTGGCCTTGGAGAAGGAGTGTCCCAGGAGCCCACAGCTCAAGCATGAGGCTGTGGGGTCCCCCTCTGCCCACTAGCCCACACTCAGGCCTGGTCCCACCCCCAGACCTCTCCGTGGTTTCCATCTCTCAGTGTGCAGGTCCAGGTCTGTCCTTCCTTCCCTCACTTGGCCTGACTCCTGCATTAGCTGTGCTAACCCCTCGGAGGCCTCGATGAAGATGCCATGGCAGCTCATCTGTGAGTCGGGGGCTACCTCCAGGATCCCCAAGTGACCTCCGCAAGTCACAGGACCCTGCTGAGGGGGGTAGCAAGAGATCGACTTTGGAGTCGGCCACCTCTGGGTTCAGATCCTGGCCTGGCTCCTGCACTCACGTGGTAGGAAACAGTTACGTCCCTGCTCTGAACAGCAGAGGCCTATCTGTAGTACCCACTCCACCGGGGAATGGGAGGACCCAAAATGCTGGCATCTAAGAAATCTCAAATGCAGCCCTCATCGTATTCATATTTTGATACTCTGCTGATATTAATGGAACTTGCATTCCAGAAGGAGAGGCAGATGTGCAAACAGCAATTACGCTCGAGTGTGACATACGTCACGGCCTCGTGCGAGGCCTGGGTTGCTGCATGAGCTGCTGAAAAATAATTGGAGAAAAAGCGCTGGGAAAACCAGAAGTGTGGCGTCCCGGGAAGGAGTGTTGGATCCTGGGAGTGGAGGAGGGGAAGCCCTGCTTCCTCAGCTTCCTGCAGGACTGAGAAGGAGGCGCCCCCTGCCCTCTGTGGGGACACCCCCAACTGGAGGGCGAGTTACCTCTGCCTCACCTGGCAGGAGTGACTCGCAGTCTTTGTGCCCAGGACTCCAGCAGGGCTGAGGCAAGGGGCAGAGAGGCTCAGGGGGCAGCATCTGAAGAGATACTCACTCTCAGGGTTGCTGGGGGACAGTGGGTGGGGACAGTGCGTCCTTTCATCCTGTACTCTAGGCACCTGGCTTGCCTCCCCTACTCACTCCTGTTCCTGGCTCAAGGTCTACAAGATGCCACACCAAAAATGGGCTCCAGAGTGTAAGATGTTAAGAAAAATTTCCTACTGTGGCCCAAGCTTGGAGAGTCACAGGCAGCATACTCCACATTCAAGGCCTTTTGCGCGTGAGATGTCCTCTGTCTGGGATGCTTTCCCATAGATACCCCTGTGGCTCATATCTTCCTTCCAACCTTCTCCCAGAGGGTCCCTCTCTAGAGTGTCCCTCTCCCATTACCCTCCATTGCTTTACTCTGCCTTATTTTTCTCATTACCCTTACCACCACCTGACCTGCTTTCCTTCATTTATTTGATTATGGTTTCATCTGCTAGAACGTAGTCCATGAGGCAGGGGACATGCCTGTTATCACCAAGCATCCCCAGTGCCTAGAGCAGTACCTGGCTCAGAACAGGATCTCTATTAATATTTTTTCATGAATAGAGGGAAGATAGGAAGAAAGAGAGAGAGAGAGAAATTCTGCGAAGTCCTCAAGGGCAGAAACAGGTTTAATGTTATTTAACCCACTATTTCATAAAATTAGTTGATGATAAAAATCATAAGCTCCCTAGTCTCTCCACACTCTGGGAAAGCCATTTTGCCTTAATCTGTCAGGACCCCGCCACTCACGCACCTGTCTTCTCATCCACCGCTTCCCATGCCCCCCGGCCCCACCCCATCACCTGTGCAGAGCCTCCCTGCTGGTGCCCTGGCGTGTCCTGCAAACCCCACTGACCCAGGCCTCTGTTTGCCGTACTGCTCAGCGCTCCTCACACCACCACCTGATTGCCAGAGCTGCACCCACCCCCCTTCCACCAGACCTACCCTTGCAATCCCCTTGTGGCTTGGGCTGATCCAAGATTTATACCTCCGAGAATAAGTTCTTCCCTCCTTCTTCTGGTGGGAGGGGGGGTCTTCGCCAGTCTGGGGCTCCTCAGCCATCTGGACAAGTGAGGCTCCACTCTCATCTCTTATTTCCAATGACAAGAGGCAGCTGGGTTCAGCAGCTCACAGCTGCAATCCCAGCACTCTAGGAGGTTGAGGCAGGAGGATGGTTTGTGCCCAGGAGTTCTGAGGCTGCAGTGACAGATAGAGACTTTATCTCTAATACTAAATAAAGAAAAAGGTAAGCATCCTGGGCAGGGCAGCCCCACCAGAAAGGTGACCAATGTGGTCAGCCCTGCCTCAAAGCTGTAATGGGGGCATCAGATCCTCAAGTCTCATCGTGGTCTACCTGGCAAGGTCCCCCCCCCCCCCCCGCCCTGTCCACATCCTCAGGGGCGGATGACAAAAGTATACGGGCTGCACTGCCTCTCATCTGTTGTGTCATGAGAGCTGCTGTAACCGTGTTGTAGTTGTCATGGAGCCAGGAGGTTTGGGTTTGAATCTGACCTCTGTCACTTGTGTCTGTGTGATCTGGCAGGTGACTTCGCTTCTTCGTTTCCCCACACAATGCGGTAATAATAATAGCTCCTCTCTCCTGGCATTGCCGTGATGATTAAATGAGTGATTGTGTATTGTACCAAGCATTTAGCCCAGGGTCTGGCCCAGAGCAGGTATGGAAATATGAGCCACCGTTGCCCAGAGACCTCTGGCTCATTGGGGTGTGTCTTCCAGAGACGGCCTCTTTGTGTGTCCTGCCCCAAGCCTAGGGTCGTCCAGATTTGTCCCCCCTTTTCTTCTGCCTATAGCTGGCTGGGGTCCTGAGTGGGGACACCCTCACTTTGCATCCCTGGAGGGTGAGTCTGAGCCTCTGTGTGCCAGACCCTGGCCCAGGGCCTGCACGGAGCAGGTGGAAATGGATTAGGATTGAATGACTGAGGAAACGGGGTGAGCAGAGGATTGGTCCTTCCAGTTGGCCCGGATCACTGCCCTCTTTGATTATTTGGGCTGTGGGGTTGTCTAGAAACTTGAACTCTCCCCTGGGTTAGAGTCCACCCTGGGGCAAGCCCTGCGCCTTACCCTTCACCCTGGAGACTGGGTCCTGGGGCCTTGGACCATGCAGGTGTACTCGACTCCAACTTCCAAATTGATCCTCTCAAGGTTGATTCTTGTTTATTTGTTTGTTTGTTTTCCTGGAGTGCTGTAACCATTAAGTTCCAGGCAGGGGTCAGGCCCCTGGGTGCCTTCTGTTCAGGTTGCCTGCACAATTGAAATCCCCGAACCCACCCTGGCCAGTTTCCTCATTAAGACCATCGGACTGGATTGATCCATCAGATCGATGGCCAGATGTCAGCCAGCGGGAAGCCGATTGGATGAGCCTGCATGATTGGCCCAAGAATGAGGTCCTCTGCTGAGCTGGTGTGGATGTCCAACGCTCTGAGATGGGGCTGCGGGAGGCAGAGGAGTGGGTCAGAGGCCTCACCAGGCTGGACTTTGGTGCAGAGGCAGCAGGGTCCCCAAGGTGTAGCTACCAGGGAAAAGTTCTCGTGCCGTGCCCTGGGGAGCTGAGCAGGTGTTTCCAGGGGCAGCTGAAGCAGGGGTGGTGGCAGGGTGGGGAATGGGGGACATTATCTGGAGTTTTCAAAGATTGGAGACTCTGCCCCAGATAATCATCCCATAAGGGCCTTCTCCAGCACTCCCTCCATCACCACGGCTGGAGGCTTGGGCCCACCCCTTCTGTGGGTGGCAGGGCTTGTGTGATGGGAAATGTGGGCATTACAGAAAGGCAACAGCATTCTCCCAGGCTCCCTTCCTTTTTTACCAGGAGTAATTTGGTGATGAGGGTAGGAAGGGAGGGTCATGGGCACCTGGAACGCCATGTCCCAGGATCATAGTGTGATGATGGGGTTTAAGGGATGGCTCGGGAGCCCGTATTGGTTAGAGTTAGCAACGTTGGGATGAATGCGTGTTCATTAGCACTCATTTATTTCCTCAGGATTTAACAGCCTAATAACATTGAAACTCTCCAAAGGGGAATTTGGAGGTGCCATGTTGGACCCCAGAAGACTTTCTTGGAAGGCACTGCCTGGAGGTGCCAACAGGTTCTACACTTGGGGGAAAATGTGTCCCAAGACAAGTGTTTTTGGTCTGTGGGGATCCATTGGAGCCCTGGAGGTAGCAGAAAGGGAGATGTCAGGGGGAGGTGAGAAGAGGGTGATTGGCTTGCCACAGGCAAAGTCACCACCTGCAGAGACCACAAGCAAACAGCACCCCTACAGCTGTGCAACCTCCCACCACCTCCCTCCTCTGTGCACTCTTCCTGGCCACCCTGGTCAGCCAGTCCTCCAGACCAGGTCATGCCCTCACTCCTCTTTCTCCTCTCTTCTGCAGGGTACCTGACAGTCAACATTGAGCCTCTCCCACCTGTGGTGGCTGGGGACGCTGTGACCTTGAAGTGTAACTTCAAGACGGATGGTCGCATGCGTGAGATCGTGTGGTACCGGGTAAGTTGCCACCACTGCCCGTGGCCTGGGCTGGCAGTAGAGTCCCCAGAACCCTCTGGGAGCCCTCATCAGCATGACTCCAGCTCTTTGCAGCCCTGAGCTGTCCTGAGCCAGGTCCCCACCTGCTGCTGACACCCTCATCAAAGACTGCTTAGCCCAGTCTCCTCTGGTCCTCAGGGTGGGTCTTGTTCTGGCCTCCTTTGTGCTCCTAACATGCCTATACTCTTGCCCGTACCCCAATAGCCCCAAAGCATGAGTTCCTGGGGCCACTGTGGGCCCTGGTCTCAGTGTAACAACTAATCAATGTCTAATGGTGGGATTTGGGGCACAAGGCTTTGGGTGATGATTTTGGCAGGGAAGAGAGACAAACAGGAAGGCTTTTTGCCTTTAAAATCTGATTACAGAGATACTTGGCCACCTAATCTGACTCATGGTGTGTCTGGCACGGTAAGTTCAGGTCTGAGAAGAGAAGTTGTTAGAGACGAGCAGGTGACCACCTGCCCAGGGCCCAGATGTGGACAACAGGAAGAACCACTTTGGGTCTTGGGCAGAAGGGGTCCTTTCAGCCACTGATCGAAATCTTGTAGTGTCTGGATGGGGCATCCCGGTCTGGTCTCTCTTTAGCATAGAGATCTTGGGGCCAGACTCAGGAGAAGTTCTGGTGGACACAGATGCTCTTCTTGCAATGCCCCATAGGGATGTGCAGAATGTATTGCTGCCATCTTGGGAGAGAACTCCCCTTCTACCTAAAACAGAGGTTGGCAAAATTTTTCAGTGAAGGCTGAGATTATAAGCATCGTCCTTTCTGATGCTGGAACTACTCAGCTCCTCTGTGGTGGCTACCAAGCAACCACCAACAGTGCATAAACGAAAGGGCATGGCTGTGTTCCAATAAACCTTTATCACGAACCCCGAAATTCGAAATCTGTGTAATTTTCAAGTGTCACAAAATCTTGTTTTTGCTTTTCCCCCCAATCATTTAAAAAAGGTAAAAATCCATTCTGAGCTTGCAGGCTGTGCAAAAAACAGGTCACAAGCTGATTTGGTTCCTGGGCAGCAGTTTGCAAATCCCTGATCTAAAACCACACTTTTCTAATCTTTGTAAATTGCATCGCCCTTTCTTTGGTGGATAACACAGTCCAGTGAAGCCATTCTGTATGGAATGGAGGGGAGAGGAAGGGAAGGGGGCAGGTGGTAAGTGGGCACAGCTCAGTGATCTTAAATCTGGAGCTCTCCCCTCTGCTCCTTCGAGCTCCCACCACATCTACTCTCAGTGCATGGGAGCTGGGTGCTAGACGAACCTCTGGGGCATGCGTGGTATTCAGGATCTTGACTCAGCTGCCCTCCTCAACCTCAACTGCTCTCTATCCAGACTTGCTTTGAAGCAGCCTGTCGCTGCTGCTCCGCCTTTCATTTCTGGTCTTTGATTTATCGTTTGCTGGTTGGTGCTCCTTTTGGGGGGGCTGTGATCTGCGTGCCCCTTTTAACCAAAAATCACGGGTCTCCATTTCGGTGTTGCAACCCTTCCTGCTCAGCATCAATTTTAGTGCCTGCCACTCGAGCTGTCCAGGTAACCTGGACCCTGCAGGTGTGATCCTGACATCCCACACCCTGCAGGGTCCCAGCCTTAGAGGAGGGCTCTACCCTAGATAGAGCTGATGGACCTAGAGAAAGACAAGGCATATGTTAAGTAGTGCCATGAACTGAATCACTAAGAGGCGTATTTACAGGATATGGAAACTGCTTGGCTGACACAGGCTGCGAGCATCTCATTAGCACCTGGCAGAAGGACAGGGATAAATTAACTCCAGCTCACTGCTGGCGATAGGACACATCTCTCCCTCAACCAGCCCTTAGATGGGATCAGAGGGAGGGGTGATGAAAGACAGAGATAAAGAGACACAGTGGGGACAGTAGATGGGGGTAAAGGTGGGAGGGCACTTGGAAATGGGAGAATAACAGTGGGCACCTTGTTGCCTTCCAAGCTCTTGAATTCACCATCTGAACTTTGGTTAGAAATTGAATGTTGCCGCAATCACTGTGGTGAACATCTCCCTGCAGAGTTAAGGGTGTGGCTGGTGCCAAGGTGGTACCCGGGTGTGGGAAGCCAGGTGCAGGCTAATGCCTGGCTCCACCCTCTATTCCTGGGGATGGGGAGTAGGGCTGAGGCAGGAGGAAAATGCCCCATCCTGGGCCAAACAGAGACTCCTTTTCCTTCGGCACCCCCAGCACTGAGAATCCCCTGCCCCCACTGCCATCTCTCTCTCCCTGCCCCAGCCTGCAATCCCACTGATTATTTTAAGAATCAGTGGCATCTCTTATGGGCGTCAAGCCCTGCATATCGGGCCATGGTAGGCTGCACTAATTAATTTATTTTATTTCATTTCACATCCTTTGACTGTGGGCCTCTGGAGCAGGGTATGCAGATGTATGCAAATCATATGCAAATCGGCCACTGGAGCCAAATGCTGGGCCCTTGTAATTCTGTAGCTGGACTGAGGTGGTGGCTCAGCTGACTGGCTTCTCTTCTTGGGACCAGGAGCGCCCTCGTGCCCTGCCTGTGAGGAGGGGGGCAGAGGACAGAAGGAAATTCCAGGGAAGGGGCTCCCTGCTGCCAGTTTTCTCTTTTCCTGCTGCTTCTCTGGCCTCCCTTGCAGTAGCCTCTTTTCCTAAGAACCCAGCTGAAGGGAGAGAGATAAGAGCCTACCAAGACGGGGGCTTCAGGGGCCAAGGCCAGGGCTAGGCTTTTGGATGGAACAGGAGAAAGCAACCAGTGTTCCAGTCTCCTCCAGCCGGACCCTCCGCTCCTACCAGACAGGCCCCCCAAGGCTTTCTTCTCCCCTCGGGCTCCCTCTCCCTCAGCCTGCCCTGGTCCAAGCAGGGAGCTGCCGGCTGTTTGTTTTCTGTACGTGCATTTGCTTTCCTTCCCAGCTTGCATTCCCCATGTCCTATGAATGAGCTTACAGAGCCCAACTTGGAAGGAAATGAATAGATCACACAGGCCCAGCCAGAACTGTGTCTCTAGCTCTGATAGAAGGGAAAAGCAGGGCATTGTGATGAGGCCACCACTGCCTACTCAACCCAGTGGGCAAAAAATGGCTCAGAATGTTTATAAAGCCCAGAATCCTCCCCTATGGTCTTAAACACATTATCTTAGCGACAGGATCGTCCTGAGCTTTCAGAAAACATGATGAATGGATTGGAGTCTTTGGGAAAATTGAGTGAGCTGATGAAATTTTCTAAAGCCAAAGGAATCACCCTCGTGGGTTTAGCAAGACCTCTTGCTGAATGTTTGGGAAGGTCTTGCCTGTGAACTCCTTTAGGAAGTGAACAGAGATTGGGGAAAAGTTTCAAGGGCCTGAGCATTGGACACTTTGCCCCATGGTCTGGTCACTGGGGAGCAGCTAAGCCAATTGTTAGAAGAAAATGCCCAAATTAGAAGAGATGACTCAAGACCGTGTGCATGATCCAAGCACCTGGGTCTGGGCTGTCCAGTATGGTAGACACTAGTCACATGTATATGTTTACATTTCAATTAAATCAAATTAAATCAAATTAAAAGTCATTTCCTCAGTCAGACTGGCCTCATTCCAAGTGCTCACTGGCCACATGTAGCTGGTGGTTACTATATTAGACAGAGCCAATATAGAACATTTCCATTATGGCAGAAAGTTCTATTGGAAAATCTGCTCTAGGTATTTGAAATTTTTTCTGTGAATAAACTTCTAGAATATACTGTTCTTGCTTGGAAAGGAAATAGCAGTAAATGCTCATTGAACCAGTTTTTTCAGGAAAATTTGCTTCAAAATGAATTTCAGCAAAATGAATTTTCTTTGTTTTTTAATCTTCCATCATCAGATTGTGTACATGTGTGTCTGGGTGGTGGGGGGATTGTAGGAAGTGAGAAGTGGTCTTTATTCTAAATGACCTCTCTGAAAACATACAGATTGTCAGAAGGGTTGTAAAGCCCCTGAAGTGCTGGGTATTGTAGTTGTCTTTCAAAACCCTGTTCAACTTATGGGTGTTTCATGGTCCATTATGCCATCTTCCTGTGCTTTTTTCCACCTGTAACATCTCCCAGATTTGAGTTTCCCATCTTAAAATTTCACACACTGATGGCTAATAGAGCAGGGGTGCAATTCCATACCTCACCAGTAGGAGGCTGTCATCTAATAACCAATCTAGTGTAATGATAAAGCCAGAACTTGGTTAATCATTCCTATTTATTTATGCCTACAATGAGGGGCTTTTTTAGTAATGCTGCCAATACTACTCTGAGTGGCTGACATTATGGAGCCTTTACTATGTGCCAGGCAATAGAACAGGTGCTTTCCTTACATTGTTATATTTCATTTCATGTTGTCTCTGCAAAGTAGGTGCTTTTGCTAATCCTATTTTTCAGATGAAGAACCTGAGGCCATTCTCAGCTCATTTTGCCTTCCCTAACTTCTCCAGGAAGTTGAAGGTACACCTTCCTCTATGATTCCTCCTGGTGGATCTCTACCCCAGCACTTACTCCATCCTGTTAAAGTGCCTGCACCTGAACTTTGAGCATCTCAAGGGCAAAGCCTGTGTCTTTTCCCCACACTGCATGCTCGAGGCCTAGAGTGGTGTCACCTCAGTAAATATTTGTTAAAGTAACAAATGCTAAAGCTGTAAATACAAAGGCATGTGCACATTTTGACAGGCCATGCCATGTCACCCACCCCACTTCTTTCTCAGGTGGGCATGTTTGTATAATTGACAGCATCTGTCTGGGTGTGAGGAGTGAGGGTCTTTGGATACTCAGGGACTTTGTGGAATATGGAGAAAAGGGAACATTTCTTATTAGGACACACTGTCTAAACTCATTTAGTTGGAGGTTACCTGCCCAGCAGGCAAAGCCAAAAGTCTGTCTTTTATCATAGAAATTTATTAGGCAGCCACACAGAATCATGGGAATTTAACCTTTTACTGCAGTTTTTATCATCCTTCCTTTGTTTAGTCTCTTTCCTTTACAATTTGTTCCCAAGGGCTGCTCTGGGCCTAGGTGGCAGGGCCACAGAAAAGAGAGACAAACAGAGAGAGAAGGAGATCTATAGTCTGTGATAAAACCCCCCACTCCCGCTTTCAGCACCTCTTATCTCCCCTCTCTCACCTTGCAGGGAGACACACACCTGGGTATTCTGTGGTACAGCTGATGCTACCTGGCCAGGTCAAGCTTCCCTTTGGGGGCTGTGCTGGGTACCTCTGCAGTGAGGGTTTGTGGCGTCTTGTACCATTAGAGAAGGAGATGAACTTGGAGACCAGGAAGGGTGAAGTAGAGAGAGAGGATGTCGGTGGCAGAATCCTAACCTTTCAGCACATTTTAGAAACTTCATCTGAAATTGGGCATGAAAAGATGTACTTCTCTTAAATGAGGTACTGTCTGCAGCCCAGTGATCCCTGTGTTTGGCTCATTATGCAGTCATTAAAAAATGGCGGCTATTGTCCTATCATGTCTCTTGGTAGCTTAAGGGATCCAGAGAGGGAAGTCACAGAACAAGAAGGGAAGGTGTTAGGGGAGGATCACCATGGTCAGATCCCTTGAATTCCCTCCTGCCACCTACATTCCCAAAGGTTATGGGAAGAGATAGCACTTTAAGCTGGTACTTTCTTTTGTTCCTGTGTGGCTGTGCTGGTGACCACTGGGTTTCAATTCCTGGAAATACACACCATCACCTGGTGGGTCTTAGCTTGCTCTGAAACAGGGAGCTATTTACAAATGGTTTTACTGGCATTGGCTCTCTCTGCCTCAGCCCTTGACAGTGATAAAACCAAAAATGACAATCACCAGAGAACATTCCAGTTCAACAATATCACGAGGGCAAGATACTCCTTTGGGTGACTGATAAAGACCAAAGCCAAAGTCCCAGAGAATGGGTCTGGGACTTCAAGTCTAGCCTAGCAGCCACTCAACCCAGCTGCTCCTTACAACTGCCCTGGACCCATATCCTGATCTTAGGGTCACAGATCTTACAGCTTCCAGATCTGGAGGACTTGAGTGAGGAAGACAAGAGCCAGGGCTGAGCCCACCCAAGCTGCCTTGTCCAAGCCTCCTGTCCCTACCCTGGCCTCCAGAGTGTGCCCCATGCTCAATCTTATACCAGTCAGATGGGAGGGAAGGAAGTCAGAGAGGACCCAACAGAGGACAGCTGATTGTAGGATAAATGTAATAAGACACAACAGGAAATTAGAACAAGTTTCCAAGTCTAGTTCCATTATAATACTTTCATTCCACCCCCAACAAATGCTCCACCCTCAACCATAGTTATATTTTATCCATCCTAGACTGGTCATCTAGCTCCTCCTGGTGAGGGGCTTGGGGGTGGGGAGGTAGGATGATGGAAGAAACCACCAGCTCCTCCTCGAGGTCGGAGTGTGAATTGCAATCATTGCAGCCCCAATCTTTGGTCTTTAATAGAAGTTTGGCTGTAAAACGGCAGGGGTCCCCCATTCTGACAGCTCATTAGAATTTTTGGAGAGGCCACTAAAAATACAGTGATGCCTGAGACTCATACTACAGTTACTGAATCAGAATCTCCAGGACTGGAGCCTCAGGCCATTTGTACTTTTAACGAGCTCCCCAGATGATCATGATGCATTCAACCCAGCCAGGGACCTGTTATGGAGTTTGGGAAACTCTGACAGAGGGAGCTGCTTCGCTCATTCATCCAGCATTAATCCACCACGTTGTGTGAAACCATGGTGGTTCTGGGCACTGGGGGGTGCATGGAGGAACAAAACAAGATTGTGAGCTTATGTAGTTTATGTTGGGGGAGGGATTGAAAGGATAAACAAATAAGAAAGCTTCCAAATAATGATAAATACAGTGCATACAATTAGAAAAGACTGATGGAATAGAGAGGGCTTAGGTGGTCAGGAAAAGATCCTCATTTTAGCTGAGATCTCAAAGGCAACGAAGAACTTAGCATGCTAAGGGAAAGAGGCAGAATATCACAGGCAAAGGACTTTTCGTGGGAACAGGCTTTAAAGGTCTGGTTTACCTTATTGAAAGGTCACTTCTGGATAGAGAAGGGATCATTGAAACATGAGATTTATACTTGGGGGGGCAGAAGGGGATGGATGGTGTCTAAAGCTGCAGGCTAAGGTGAGATGACTGACGTGGCAGAAACAGAAGTGGACCCAATGCTGGACCCTCGGGCACTTCAAGATTTGGAGGAAGAAAAGTAGACCAGCAGAGAGGCTGAGAAGGAGAAGCCAGAAAGATATGAAGAAAGTGAGGAGAACGAGGTGTCCCAGATTTCAAGAGAAGAAAGGGTTTTAGGAAATAAAATAGCTCTGTTCACCACTTCAGTGAGTGACTTGGGACTCTGGAAATGACCAAGAACTTGGCAACATGGGGACCTGGACAAAAGTAGATTTTGGCGCTAATGGGGGCTAAAGCCTGGCTGGAGTTGGCTGAGGGCTGCATTAAAACCGGCGGTGACATGGCCTTGAAGTTGCTACTGTTGAAGAGATTTGACCTTGAACTTCGGGACAAACTTTTGCCAGTAGCACAAAAACACAAATGCTTTTGTTAGGTTCACCTCCATTTGCAGTTTGCTCATAAACTCCCAAGTACATTGTCTTTTCCGACCAGCCCTAGCCCTTCAATCTGGAGCTGGTGGCTCTTGTCAAGAATGTAAAAGTAGTTGCCAGAGCGTTTTAGTGGATTTTTGAGTATTTAAATAATGCATTTGGTATTTGATGGAAATATCCAGCCCCATCATTCAAATAACTGGGTGGCCTTTGAACAACAGCCATCTTTACATCTTCCTGAGTGTGGTACACAGGGCTGGAGACACAATTCCTTCAAGGGGAGGGCTCCCAGGCAAGTCATGTGTCTGGTCTGGAGCTTGTTAAGGGCTGTTTATTTATCTGGCCAATGGGTTTGATCACGCTTCTATGTCACAGGGATTTGTGCCAAACAAACAAGACATCCTATAGATAGACGGCTCCTGCCCAGGGAAAATAGGCTTCACTCCTGTTTCTTCATCCTCTCTTTTCTGCTTGGTCAAATCTTACTCATTCTCTCCTCTGGGAAGCCTCTGACCTCTCTTACCAAGGTGGAATTAAAAGAGCACCCACTGTGCTCTCTCGGCATCTTGTACATACTCCGATTAGAGAGAGGGCACCTGATATTCTCGTTATCTGCCTTTGCATCTCTCGCTGAGTTGTTTTTCTGTTTCTCCAATGTGTGCCATGGTCGCAGAAGGTCTCGGCCAAGTGCCTTAGGTGGGGGTCTCAGGATCCCTAGGAAGTATGTGGATGCACCTCCGGGGTACTTGAATCCCCAGAAGTTTGTCCAATACATTGTGTGCATTTTTGTGGGCAAATTGCTGAAGATTCCTACAGGGTTCTGTAGCATCTGCCCCCCCCCCACCCCCCGGAAAGCCCCAGAACCACAGCAGCAGGTATCCAGGTGTTCTTAGATGTGAGGGGTGCAGGGCATCTTATTATCTTCATCCTTGGGTCATCAAGGGCCATATTCAGGATGAATCTTGGAGTCCCAGGGACTGAAAGGCCTTGTCAGAAAGGCCATGAGGGGTCCCTGAGCTTTCCAGGGGCTGGGTGGGGACAGGTGGGTGGGAGGGGCTGCAGCCAGCCTCAGGTGAGAAGCTCGCCAGGTGATTGGGATCAGTCCAGACACCATTGCTTAGTCAGCCTGGATATATACACAGATGCCCTTGGACTAGAAAAGGAGATAAGGGGGGAAAAAAGACCTGCATTGACAGCTCTTCTACTACTCTCTCTGGCATGAGGGGAGGGTCTTTGTACCAAAGAAATTTGTCTTCTCTTGGGGATTAAGATCAGGTTTCTGATACTGGCATTGAGATAATTTCCTTGCCTCATACGGGGTTGACATGAGCTCTTGGCTTCCAGACTGTTGAGGGGGATGCCAATAGTTGGATAACTAGATCCAATAACAAGATCTTCTATTGGACCACACATGGACTCCACCAGTGATCGGCTCTCCCATGTGAAAGATGACGTAGACAGCCATTTCCAGGGCCAGCACATGGAGTGCACCCTACAGAGTGTGTCCTCACTCACAGAGAGGAGAGATGAGCAGGAGCCTGGGGCAGCATCCTGCTGTGTGACCTTGAAGAAACCATGCTCCCTCTCTGAGCTTCAGGATCTTCATGGAATGTGCTGCTCCTTCCACTCCTCCCCCTAGTCTTTTCCCCAGAGGACTCCAGGCTGAGGGAGGAGGTGGGAGCTTCAGGGTCAGGACACCTCCAAGGTGAGCCTTGGGCAACGTTTCCTCAGGGGTGGGGGTCTGGGCCTGGGCTGCTGTCTGAGCATCTGAGCCTGTGGAATCTGGGAGCTATATTAAGCCCAAGGTGTGATTTTCAGCAGACTCTCCATGACTTTCATGTGCCCTGTTGGGTGTAAATGACAAGGGGGCTTACTTAACTTGTCTTGTCAGAGAAGGATTAAAGGTGAACTTCTGCTCCAGCACACCAGCAAAATAAAGTAACAGGACTGAAATGAGAAATGTTTCTAGAAAAGCAGCTCTGCTCCCTTCCCACAGCCCATCTTCTTCCTCCCTTCTTCACCTTTTCTTCCCTGGGTGCAAGGACCCTGGGAGCAGGTTGGCCTTCCCTTTCAGAGAAGCAAAGCCCCACTTCCCTTTCTAAAACACACATCTGACCCCACCATGACTACCCCTTCCCCCAAACACTTCACAAGAGCCCTCTATCACCTTGAGGACCAAGTTCAAGGACATTGGTTCAGTCTACAAGGTCCTTTTTGATTCAACCTCTGTCAACTGATGGCTCCAGCCTTGCTTCCTACCATGTCCCCAAATGGGCCCAGCATGCAAATCATATGGCTTATTTGCAGTTCTCAGAACGTGCCAATGCTCTTTCCCACCTCCATGCTGATGCATATGCCACTGCCTCCACCCACAACACCCTTTGCCCGCTCTGTCTCGCCAGCCCTGGCTTGCCCTCCAAGGCTCAGCTTCATCGTCACCCCTCAGGGACCTTTCCCCACCATCTTTTCCCCTCCAGTCTTCTTCCCCATTCAGCTGCCATGACCCAGACTGAGTTGGATTCTCACAATGCTATCAAAATACTCAGAACACTGCCATATGACTTAGCATGCTGGGTTCGTGTGTTCATTTAGGCAGCAGATATTTCCTGAACACCTATTGTGTGCCAAGCATTGGGAATAGAGCACAGAATAAAAACAATGTGGCCCTGTTTCTATGGAGCTTGCAGTTAAGTGGAGAAAAACAGATATCACATGAAAGATTGTCCAGTAAATTCTGCTTTTAAATTGTGGTCATTGCCCCAAAGGAGAAGGACAAGTGTCTACAGCTGAGAGCTTGTGATAGGGGGATTGATTGTAATAGCTGAATGTCTCTCTCCCAGAAGGCAAGCCAACCCCTTGCTGTCAGGGACCAGGATCTGTTTGTCTTTCTCTCCTGAGTGTCTAGTATGATGCTGAGCACACAGCTTAGAGAATGGAAAGATGGATGGAAGGATGGATAGAAGGATGGATGGATGGAAAGATAGATGGATGGACGGATGGACGAATGAACGAAAGGACGGATGGACAGATGGACGGACGGATGGAAGGATGGATAGATGGAAGGAAGGATGGATGGAAGGATGGATGGAACGATGGATGGATGGAGGGAAGGATGGAGAGATGGAAGGAAGGATGGATGGAAGGATGGATGGAAGGATGGAAGGATGGAAGGAAGAATGGAAGGATGAAAGGGTGGAAGGGTGGATGGATGGATGGATGGATGGATGGAAGGATGGAAGGATGGAAGGATGGAAGGAAGGATGGGTGGATGGATGGATGTGGCACTGAGGGACACAGAAGTAAACATTCAGTTGGTGAGGCAAAGAATTTTCTCACCACTGGAGCTTTTCAGCAATGCATGGACACCTTGGGGACTGATGTTATCCCCCTGGAAGTGTCTAAGCAAATGTCGGTATGGCCACCTGTCAAAAATGCAACGGGAAGGATTCCCAGCCCAAGTGAGCACAAAGTGAGTTGACCATCTGGACTCATAGGCTGCATCAAGTTCAGCTGCCCAGCAATGAGGCTGTGACAAGAGGTGGGGGTGGAGCACCCAGAGAACTTGGCCAGGTGGGCTTGAGAGGGGGACTCCTGGAGAAGCCAGGCCTTAGGAAAGTTCCAGGTTCCCTAGGAGAGGGGGGAGTGTAAGGGTTCTGAGAACCAGGCCTCTGTGGCTGTTAAGTGTCCAGAGAGGGTTTTCTACACTGGAGTGAACATTCAGAGGCACTAAGGCCAGCATGAGGAAGGGGAGGATGTGAAGGAATGTAATTTAAGATCACGAAGACCATCTGAACCCCTTATAAAACACAACTCTGATCACATCACCCTGCTTTGAACATATCGATGATGCCTCCCCATTGTTCTTAGGATAGAGACCAAAGTCCCTGGTGTCACCTTACAGGGCCCTGCATTATTTGGCCCCTCTGGGTCCTCTCCCTGTATGCGCCCATGAATGAAGCAGCTGAGAATATTCTGGGACCTCCAAGAGCCTTGAGAGAAGGAAGAGGAAGGCCTAGAGCTGGGAAACCGAGGTTAGGTGAGGGGAAGCGACTTGCTCCAAGTCTTGCTGCTGGAGAGTAGTTAAGTCCCACTCGAACCCTGAATATCTGAGCCCAAAGCTGTGCTTTTATGGTGGGCCCCGTTGAAAGTCATAAATATCTTGCTTGCGGTGGAAAGAGTTCCCCCCGAATGATGGGCAGCATGAGGATGGACCCCAGAAAGGCTGCACCCCTCTAGGTTAGGCATCCTGCCAGAGAGTAAGACAAGACTTACCCCCACTCTCCCTCACAGGCATCGTGACCGCCACTGTTGCACTATAGGTCAGGTGACATGCTAGGCATGTTACCAAAATCCCCTCGCTGAATCCTCACAGAAACCACTCAGTGCTGGAACTATTGTTCATTTTAGAGCTAGGGACACTAAGGCTCAGAGAAATTAACGATCTGGCCCAAGTCTCATAGATGGAAGGAGAGAGGGGATTTGGCTGACTTCTCCCCGTCACAGCCTGACCTTCTCAGTGCCCAGGCTGGTCAGCAGGACTTCTGGGGTGGCCTGGCTCCTGCTTTGGGAAGCACAGCCACTTCGTCCATGGGGGAGAGATGGAGTGGGCTGGCAGGGGCAGGAGAGCAGTCTGGGTGTGACTGCCTAGGCTGTGGGCTGTCTGGTCATCACACTGCCAGAGCCACCTGCCTGCAGAGCTAAGCAGTACAGATCCAGGCAGAAACTGTCAACGTGAAACAAGGAGAACTTGAGGGAACACAGCTTCCACCTGCAGAGATGACACAGGCTGCACGGTTCACCTACCCCAAGACAAACACGCAGGGCAGACTGGCAGAGGAACGGGCCTCCCCTCCCTCTCCGGGCCCCTGCCTGCAACTCCCAAGTTGGACTTTCCTTTGGTGAAGGTTGTAAGATGGTGGGCAGTGCCACCAGAGATGAGTCTCCTTCAAACACTGACACACAAACCTCAGAAATCCTGTGAATGAGGGAGACAGGTCCCTGGAACATCTAAATTGGAGACAGTTCTTCAGGGGTTGTGTTATTGTTATTGTTATTGTTGTTGTTTTGCAAGGCGGTGAAGTAACTCTGATGAGCCTAAACAAGTATTATCAAGTGGTGGTTCTTGGGGGACCTGCCTTAATGGCTATAATAGTCATTTCAATTGGCACATTAATTATACGTGAGCAGGTGCTTCTAAAATAATTGAGGGTGTCAGAAAGCTGTTTATTTCCTTAAGTGGTTTAAACATTCCCCTTTAACCCTGTTTACTCTGTGAATATCAAATCAGGCAAGGCCCATTCTTTGCAGACAAGGAAGCAATGCCTGTCTGAATCTGAGACCTCTGAATTAGTGAGGTCTCCAGTTCCTTCGTTCGTCCCTTCAGGTAGAGAACTGACAACTAAGCAGGATACAGCTCGGAGACGCCGTCCCTGGCTCACATCGTGCTGGGAGAGACAGGTGTCACACTGGCACGGAGGAGGAGCCCCCACCTGTGTCTGCAGCTGCTCAGGAGTGAGGAGGGAACACGGACATGGCGAGCAGAGGCAAAAACAGGTGTCACGGCCCAGAGGGTGACCCAGCTGACTCCCACAGGTGCTCAGTGGAGGGGCAGGAGGAGGGGGAAACTGAGGGCAATTGGGGACCCTTATCAAATCTGGGGTACCATGCATTAGAGCTTAGGCATACCCACAGGGATCAGTGGGAGGATTTTAAGAACAAAAGCACTACCATCCAAATTCAAAAATCTCTGGACCCCTTCCCTGAGATGCCCCCATAAACATCTTAGACTTCACACAGCCAAAGCAAAACTCTGTACTTCTCCACTAAACCCACCCACCCTTCATTCCTCCCCAGTAAATGACATCACTATTTAATTGTGAAGCCAAAAAGCTAGGGGTCTTCCTGTCTCCTCCCTTCCTTTCCCCTGTCCCTGTCCCCAGCACCTCTTTCATTTGGACCTTGAGAGCATGTTTGGAGGTTCTAGCAGGGGAGCACAGCTACTCGGATACCCTTGACCGAAGAATGGTCCTCCTCTGTTAGGGAAGGTCGTCCTCTTCGACCGAGCGCACAGCTTTGGGAGGGACGCACATGGAGCGGTGAGGAAGGAAGGGGACACCCGCCTAGCCAGCCAGATCAGCCGAATCAACCCTGGCGATCAATGGGGTGACAGATGTCGCAGCCTGATTGCCCTCACATCCGAGCTCTTTCATTTGGACCATCCTAAAATACACACCCTCAATCCGCTGGCTCCTTCCCACTCCCAGGTTACCATGCCAGCCAGTGCCTCTCTGCTTCCACGCCTGTCTCCCCAGCCCATGAATCCAGTATCTACGCAGCAGCCAGAGGGCCCTGCCCTCCCTGGTCTCCTCCGTGTCCTCTTTCCACCATGCCAACCTCACTTGGGTTCTCTGAACGCCACACACACCCAGATCCCTGTGTGCAAGGCCCCTGTGCTGGGTGCCGTTGGAATTTCAAAGACCAGCAGCCTGATCCCCCGAAGTGAGCACGTGGGCCAGATGTGGAGAGGCTGCTCACCCCAGAGGACTCTGAAGGCAGGAAGATCTGAGACCAGCGCCAGCCTCCGCCTCTTCTCTATCCCCTGCCCATGTCCTCAAAAGATATCTCTGTCTATCACGTAGGAGGGTGACAATAGTGCTGACCTCACGAGAGGGCAGCGAGAGTAGCCCCACGACGTAGAGTACCTGGAACAGTCCCAGCCGTGATTGTTACCTGAGGGTGGCTGTGAAGAGCGATGCTCCTTCAATCTCCAAATCGTCCTAGTTTGCACCAAAGATGACACAGTTGCTAATCCAGCATCTGGGCGGTGCTTTGCAAATGTGAATTCTTAGGATGGCACCCTAGCTCTCTGTGCTCATAGGCTTCAGGACAGATTCAAGGACTGCACCCCTGCATTGCCCCCAGTGGAAAGTGTCTGAAAAAAACTCTGAGTAATGGGGAGGAAGGAGGGAGGGAGCCCCTAGTATTCAGGATTAAGAGAAAGCTGTCCTTGGCCTTTACCTCCCTCTTCCTTTCCAGCATGAACAACGGGCCATGATTCTACCCAGCTCATCCTCTCTGTGCCCCAGTATCCTTGTGTCACGTGATAAACTTAGGCCAGTGCCTAGCACTATATAAATGTTGGCAGCGTTATATTTATCGAACTTATTATAATTTCTTGCCTTATTCCATTGTCTAAAATTTCCAGAATGCTCGTAAGAAATGTTTCCCTGTCTTATTTCTGATTTTTGTAGGAATGCATTTATTATTTTAACATTGCATGCAAAATTTCCTGCTGATTTCTGATAAATACTCCTTTTTTGTTATGAATAGGGAGGTTACTTCTCTTCCAATTTCACCTAGAGTTTTTATAAAGAAAACTTAATTAAATGCTTCTTAAAAAAAAATCTATCGAAGTAATCATATGGTTTTTCTCCTTTAATTTACTAATGTAATGAATTATGTTGATGTTTTTCCTAATATGGAGCCTCCATTGGGTTTTTATAATTTCTTTAAACAAATAGCTTGTGTACCAAATTAAAAGAACTCTAAAGTATTTATTTTTTATTATTATAAATGGAATCCTTTTCATTGGATTTTCTGTGGGTCTCTGGGATGTTAAGAAAGCAATTGATTTTTTTTGTGGCTTTATCTTGCATCCTACAAATGAGATGAATTCATTTTTTTCTCTTTAATAAGCATGTGGAGGCTTTCCTTGAATTGTTTAGGCATCCACTCTCCCCAGCTGATGTTTTTATTTCTTTCCTTCCTGCGTTTTCGGGTACTTTGTGTTTATCAGTGAACAGGCATGTGTTGAGTGCCTACTAAGCGCCAGGCACTGGGGTGAGCTCTGCTCTCCTGACTCTCGTGGCTGTTTGGCAGGGTAGATGATTGGAGCACCCTCCTCGGCTGACATATTGAGAACAGGGGTCCCAAAAGGAAAAGTCTTAAAGGAAGTCCCAAAGCCACTGAAAGCTGAATCAGGAGTCAAACACAGATCAGGCCACCTGACTGATGACTCTGCCCTTTAAGGGCTAATAGAGATAATTAACTTTGACCCTGAAAGGGAAACCAGCCCTTGGAAATGCAGTGGGCGTATCTGGCCATGACTGTGAAGATGGATGTCCTTACCCTGAAGCCTGGCCTTGAACTGTCCAACTCTCTGTCCCTCTTTTTGTCCTTCGATCTGGGACTTGCTGGAATTAAAAAGGAACAAACGTTTTCTTTTCTGTCAAGCAGCATCCAAGCTCTGGGGGGCCTGAGGTGGAGTTTCAGCACCTGTCACCATCCCATGCTTTCCCGGAGTCTTTGCACGAGGGTCTCCTGCTTCTGGAGCGAGCGTGTCTAAGAGGCTGATGGCATTTTAGTTCCCAGCAGGCTCCCCTCCCTGCCCTGCACGCCTCTTGCTGCCTCCAGTCCCTTGCTTTCCTGCCTGTAGATTTGCTCTCGGTTTTGAGCTAATTACTTCGTCTCACTGCTGCTGCGACTCTTCCTAGCATCTGACACCCTCGCGAGCATGTATCTTGTAATCTCCCTTCACCTAACACCAGTCGGCTTAATTATCCTTGTGGAGCTCAGGACTCCAACCTCCAGGCTTGCTCTCTCTGCAGTTACTCTCTGCTATCCTGCCCCTTGGGCTTTCTCTGGCTTCCTGCAAAGATGGCAGCTGGTGGCTTTGTGTGGACTCCCTGGAGTTATGCCCTAAACAAGGTGCCCAACTAAGAAGGAAAAGAGATTGGGCTCAGTGGGCACTGTAGTCACCAAACTCCATGCTTGGGACACCTTTTATGAATTCCTACTGCCACCCCCCAACCCCCCAGGTGGTTTGTGGCAGCTTGTCCAACATGCCCCGTGGCGCTGGATAGCTGACCTGCCCACACCAATCACAGGCTTCCGAACCTCCCAGGATCCCCTCAGCACTGTGCCCCAAGCTCTCAGCAGATTGTGGGAAATTCAACACACCTGAATTTGGAAGCGGCTTTGGACTCAGGGAGGAGAAAACAAATCTTCCTTGATTATTCACGCTGCGCAGGCTCTAAGCTAAGAGCTTTCCACGTAGCCCCTAAGCAGGAGCTGTGAGCAGCTCCATTGTAGATAGCAAAACTGAGGCTCAGAGGCATGATGTGATTTCCCAGAAGCTGCAGAGATGGAGTGTGAACCCAGTCCTCTGACTTCAGAAGACTGACTGTAGCCATTTTCTTCTTCCCTTGAGATGGTTAGAGGATGTGACTCTTCCACTCCATGGGGCTACTGGCCTTCATGTCCCCAAGATGAGGCTGGCTCTCTCAGGCTTTTGAAGATAAGACCCGGACTGTGTTGGTGCCACGGTGGAGTTAGAGCAGCAGAGACATCCCCTTCCTCCTTAAACTCCCCTGGCACCTGCTGCCACAGTTGTACCCACTGCCTGTCTGTGTCATCCTGGGTGGTAGCAGGTAGTAAGAGCACCATCCTTTGATGGGGGAGCTTCCAGAGCGGTTATACTCGGAGCATCAGAGATGAAAGCTGCAAATGAGTTCCCACAGCTGCTCGAGTGCTCCAGCCAGGAGCTGGTGGCTGGGACGAGTCTGTCCCGGGTGGTGGCAGATCATTGGCCTCTCAAAGCCTCCATCCCTTCATCTTGAAAATAAGGGAGATAGTACCCACCATAGGATATCATGGGGAGAAGATGACATCATTCTGGCAATGCGTACTCTAGTGCATTGAAAATAGTATCAGTGCCCTGAATCACAGAGCTAGGACTGACTGAGCACTGACTATGGGCCAGACACTGTCTAAGGACTGAGCATACACTGGCTTCTGACTCCCTACAGAAGCCCTATGGGTAGGTACTATCACTGTCCCCATTTTACAGATGAGAAGATTAAGGCACAGAAAGGTAGTAGCTTCCTTGGATTTAAACCCTAGCAGTTCGGTTTCAGCTTCTACTTCAAAATGTTAGTTCCTCCTCCCCCAAATTTTCCCCCCCAAACACATGCTCTGCCCCGACACAGAGCCATTAGCAAAAAGGAAGAAACACTCAAATGAAAAAGCCCAGGAGTGGAATTGTCTATACTGGCATAGAGGATTTTCCCCCAGCCCTGGAGAGAAATGCCCACAGAATACCAGCTCAGTAGATGAGGCCAGTTTATTGGGATGGAAAGTGTCCCCCACGCTGAGCCCGTGCCTCTGCCTCACTTCCATCCTGTCCACGCTCCCCGGGAGAGGCTAAGCCCACAGTGGGAGCCTGGCCAGCCAGCACTGGCTACCTCGACTTTGACAGGAGACACTGAAACGCATTTCAAGCTGCCAGAATGAACCCCTCTGTAGGTCTCAAAACTTTACGCAGCATAGGGGAGCTTTGGGCTGCCAGTCGGAGGCTGAGTTCTGCAGGCTGCAGAAGTTCTGTGTGGGATTGATAGATTGCCTTTGTAGAGTAGCGATGCTGGGATTTTCCATTAGAACGCGGTGGCTCGCTGTTGTGGCTTTCTAGAAAGTCGGAGGGTAGGGGCTGGGAAAATTCTACTGAAGCCAGCAGACGGTCTCCGTCCTGGGGCCTGGAGAGGTTCATTCAATATGTTCGCTTCGTGCCTGCCGAGGTGCTGAGGGCACAGATACTGGTGAAACAAACAACAGCAATACCACGTGGCGAGTGCTCCGGGGCTCTGGGCAAAATTCCTCCATTTAGCCAGCATCCCCAGGTCATTCATTTACTGAACAAATATTTATGGGGCACCTACAGAGGTGCCGGGCCCTGTGTTAGGGGCTGAGAATAAATACGGCATTAAACAAGGTTGTTCTGTCTGCTCCCAAGGTGTTTACGTCCTCTGGGGGGTGCAGAGCAGCTAGACCAGACTGCCTGTCAAGTGGTGGAGGAGGTACGTAGTGTGGACCGCCCCAACCCAGAGGTTTTCCAGGGGGAGGAAATATTATGGTAGCTATGCTTTGAAGAGGAAAGAGAGCTGGGCCAGGAGCCTGTGAGCCTCCTAAGATGAGGGGAGGTGTGGCACCCCCCAAATTGAACTGGACAAGTTAGTTGGAGCCCAAACAAGGAGAGGTAAAGGAGCAGAAAGCAGCTGGAGAGGTCAGTCGGGCCCAGATCAGGAATTCACCTTGATGAACCTTTGAACTTAACCCTGAGGGCAAAGGCTGATGCTCTTTTTTTGTTTTTAATTTCAGATTACTATGAGGGTACAAATGTTCACGTTCATTGTTTTCGGTTCTAAGGTAAAGTTCAAGTCATAGTTGAGGCCTTCACCCAGGGGCGTTCTGTATACCTTCCCACTGTGTACGTTAGGTGAGATCCCCCAACCACCCTCCTTCCCACCCCTTCCTTCTTTGTCCTCCCCGTTGCTAGACTATATTTGTGGGGGGTTTGATATGGATTTGTAGTTATTTATATATTGGTTTCTTATTAGTATTGAGTACATTGAATACTTTGTTTCCTATTCTTGAGATACTTTACAAAGAAGAATGTAGACATTTGCACCAGGATGTTTATTGAAGCTCCATTTATAATCACCAAAATGTGGAATCAACCCGAGTGCCCATCAACCCACGAATGGATTAACAAACTGTGGTATTACGTATACCATGGAGCACTTACTATTCAGCCACAAGAAAAGATGGAGACTTTATCTTTTGTGTTTACCTGGGTGGAGTTGATGGCTCTTACTAAGCAGAGGCGCAGAGCAGTCCAGTCCTACAGTCCTGTTTGCTCACTGGCTGGTGTGAGGCCTATGAACTAGGACTGGGGGAGGGTAGGAGGTGTAAGGGCATGGCTGGGGGTCCTGGTTGGGGGCTAATGCAGTGATCCAGGCCAGCAAGGGTGCCAGCCTGCGTCAGGAGGTGGAGCGTGGATGGTGAGTGAAACGCCAGGACCAGCTAGACACGCGGCAGAGGGAATTAGGGGTTGAGTTCACTTCACTCAAGGTAGGCTGGAGGCGCCTTTTCACCAGGTGGAGAAGGTGAGGGAGAGGGAGGGGCGGTCAGGCAGGGGTGGCCACATGTGCAAAGGCAGCGCTGGCACCCAGAGTGCCCTCTCTGAGCTTTCAGAGCTTGGCCGCATAGTCACATCACCACTCTGAAACCCAAGCCTGGTTTTGTTTTAGCAACATCTCTGGTCACCCTGTGCCTCTAAATCTTTCCCGTCGTGGCCAGAGGAACAGCCAAGAGCCGTGTGGCTGAAAGAAGTCCCAGCCTTAAAAGTAAAACCTACCAACATCTGCCTTGTTTCCAGATTCCAGATTTTGTCTGCGCTTCCCTGTGCTGGCCAACAGGGAAGGGCTGGGAAACCCGCACCCCAGGCCCAGGGCCTGACTGCCTTCCCTTCTTTCGTGCATCCTCAGCCTTGTTTGCTGTTGCCAGGGGAGGCCTTGGCAGGATCTGTCTTCTCTGCTGCTCTGACATGAGGCAGACTGCCCTGGACCTCTCCCTGGGGAGAGAGGTGTGAGCATGGGGATGGGGACAGCGCCCAAAGTGCTCTCCGGGCCTCTGTCTCGCCCTCTCCCCTTTCTCTCGCCCTCCCTGCTCTCTCTCCTATTTAAATCTGTACACATCAGGCTTGCGAGAGCCCCTGGTGAATTCACGCCCCTTCTGTCCATCACCACCTGCCTAAATACTGCTGTGCAAATGTCCCTGGCCTTCTCCCAGGGGCTGGGACTGCGTCTTCAGCCTCTGTGGGATGTTCCTTCAGGGGCAAATGACCATTTCTCTCCCATAGGGTCAGACCAGGACCCCTAAGGGCAAGATCTGAATCAAGAGAAATTACTAACAACAAAGTATCCCCTCTTCTTTGTATTGTCTCATGAACCCCACGTAATTTTTAAAAATCCTCAAAATAAATGAAAATCAGTAGCATTGAAAAAGGATCGCCACGTGTTAGGAAGAGCTGGGTTGCAATCTGTGCTCTGCCACTTACTGTTTTAGTCTTTCTGGGCCTCAGTTTCCTCTTGTGCTAAGTGAGAATAGTAACTCCAACCTCACAGAGCTGTAAAAGTTAATGTCCCCATTCTACAAGCCTTTATAAAGTGTCTATGTGCTAGGGACTATTCTGGGCACCAGAATATATTGGTGAATAAGGCAAACAAGTTCCCTGCTTTCATGGAGGCTAAGGCAACAGACCATTAATTAATTAATTAGCAGGAAAATGTCAGACAGTGATGAGTGTGGTGTGGATAATTTCGGGTGACGTGACAGAGAGTAACCAGGGCTTCTTAGATCAGCTGGCCAGAAAAGATGCCTCTTAGGAAGCTGATCTCTGTATGGCAAGGAGTGAGTTATGCAAAGTTCAGGGGACGAGCATGCCAAGCAGAGAGGATGTCTGTGCAGGGAGTCAGCTTGGTTCAGGGATTGAGCTGTGTGCCTGGAATAGGAGGGCAAAGGGAAAGGAGAACGTAAGTCAGAGAGGTGACAGGGCTATCTCACATCAGGATTTATAGATTTTATTCTTAGCATAACAGGACTCAATAGAAAGTCTTAAGTGGAGAGTGAAATAACCCAATATATGTTCTAAAAAGAATTCTCTGACTGTTGTGACAAGACTAGACTACTGGAGAATGTACAAGTCAAGAGAGCCTGGGTTATGGCTCCACTAACCCCCAAATCTCAGTGGTTTGATGCAAGCAAGGTTTATTTCTTGTTCACAAAAAGTTGGATGTGGGTCTGGCTATTCTCTAGAGCAGCTCTCCTCCACAAGGTGACTCAGGGATCCAGGCTTATTTCATACTGTAGTTCCATCCTCTCTGTTTGTGTGGTTGCCACCCAAAGGGGGTACAAAAACAAAAGAGGTATGTGAGTTGTTGATGGGCCAGTCTGGAAGGGGCTTAGGTCATTTCTGTTTATATTCCACTGGCCAGAACCCAGCCATATGGCTGCAACTGCAGGGGAGACTGGGTGCCCAGGAAGAGGACCATGAATTGGGATTTGGTAACCACATCGCACTTTTTCCACTAAAGACAGGAGAGGGCATAGAGAGAAGGGCTGGGCGGCCCTTAGAGGCTTTCTGGTGAGGGATAATGGTGACCTGTATGAGAGTGGTGGTCACAGGATGCAGAGATGGTGGCTGATGTTGTGACATTTTCACTTGGTCTTGTGCCTAACCAGTAGGCCCCCACTAAACAATAGCTCTTTTTATTTTTATTGTTTCAGATTAATTTGAGGGTACAAAGAATTAGGTTATAATGTTTGCATTTGTTAGGTAGTCCCTCTTATAATATGTCCCACCTCCAAGAGGTGTGCCATACACCCTAAAATTGTGCCTATAAAGTGGGGGCACACCCCATCCCTCCCCTCCCCCTCTCTCCCTGCTCCCTCGTCCTCCTGACCCCACCTTCCATTGATTTGAGTTTTTCCCTTATGTGAGCATGTATTAGATCATCTACCAGCTTCATATTAGTATTGAGTACATTGGATTCTTGCTCTTCCATTCTTATGATACTCTGCTAAGAAGAATGTAAACAATAGCCCTTCAGATAATAATCCCTTACAGTTAAAACATTTTAATTTTTCTCCGAGAAGTCAAATTCTCCAAGTGGCTTTTTCTGAGTTTATAAAGTCAATATGCTGGGATACTCTCAAGTCTTTTAAAAGACACTGGAATTTTAGCCCTTGGATGGCTTTTATAGATTTTCGAATCTACACTCTACATTTTGTCAGGTTGAAAGAGTCCCTCAGAGGTGGACATGGACTTGCCCAAATGTAGAGGTGGCCAGCATCTAAGCAGAGGCCAGGGGTCAGGGGCCAGGTCTACTTATGTCTCTTAAGCAATCAAGTGGCTTTCAGATTTCTCCTTCCCTAGAAAGCCCATCAGTATAAACAGCTGGAGCAGCCTGGGGCAGAGTTTCTCTCTGGGTCACATCCAACGTGATCTGAGTGAAAGGGGAGTAAGGGAATCAGAGAGGACTTGGTCTTGCCCATCCAAACCCACCTGCTACTCTTTCCTTCCTCCCTGCTCCCGAGAAACAACATGTGGCGGGGTGATGAAGATCATGCGTCCTCTTCCACCTCTGCCACTTCCTCACCATCACATCTAGAGTTGGCTGCCTGCCTTCTCTGAACTTTAGACTTCCCTTTTATAAAAGGGAGCTAAGATGCCAGCTTCCACCGTTGTTGTGAGGACTGAATGAGAGAGTGTAGGTAAAAAGCATTAATACAGAGCTTGACACCTGGGAGATTCTCAACCACCGGGAGTAATTGATGGGAAGAATTTCTGGCCCCCTCTCATCACTAGCCTGCCCCAAACCCCTGTGAAACACACACCTAGGACCCTGGGTGCTGACTCTGTCACCCTATCAGAGCTCTTCTGGAATGAGGACAAGCTTAGGAACTCACTCTGCCATAATAAATGGATGCTCCTTTCTTCCCCAAGCAGGCTGCCTTTCCCAGCATCTTTATCCACGTGTAGGGTCCACATAGCCTTGTGCTTCTATAATATAAGATGCATCCTTGGCACTCTGCCCTCCAGAGATCCAGGGGGGTTCAGCAAACCCAAACTTCCCCAGGTCATCTGATGGGCTGCACTATTTTCTGGCACCTGAATGTTCCTAAATGAGCTTCTGTTGTTTGCTTTGGATCAAATTTTCTTTACTTGAAGCCCACAGGTGCCCAGAAGAGGATTGGGCCAGCTCCCAGGATCCTGGCTGCAGACCATCAGCCTCTCAGAAGCTGCAGGGGCCTCTTCATTGCTCTGTGGTTTTGCCCAGGGAGCCCCTAGTCTGGGTTCTGCCAATCTCTAGGATCCTGGGCTTTCAGAGGTAGTTCAATAAAGAGAATTTTAAAACCTTTTAATGCTTAGCAGGGAATAAGTCCCCTGCCAAAGCACCAATTAAAGGGACAGACCAGTCCAACATGACTTTATTACTAGCATTTTATCTGGAAGAGGAGGTGTGGGGGAGGGGCAATGATGGCTCTTCCCCCCACCCCCCAGGTCCCCTTTGCTTCCACTGACAGGGACAACTGTATCTATTCACTGCTTCCTTGAAGACTCCAGAGACAAGCCCTGGGAGAGAAATGAGATAATGGAGCAAGGCTAGTCAAAGAAAACCTTTTGGAAGTGGCAGGCTTTAAGTTAGGCTTTCAAAAGTTGATCAGGGCTCCGCACCTGTGGCTTAAGTGGCTAAGGCGCCAGCCACATATACCTGAGCTGGTGGGTTTGAATACAGCCAGGGCCCGCCAAACAACAATGATGGCTGCAACCAAAAAATAGCCGGGCGTTGTGGTGGGCACCTGTAGTCCCAGCTACTTGGGAGGCAGAGGCAGGAGAATCGCTTGAGCCCAGGAGTTGGAGGTTGCTGTGAGCTATGATGCCAGGGCACTCTACCCACGGTGA
>CAUYPK010149277.1:0-10952 GCA_963574355.1 Loris lydekkerianus | reverse complement strand
GGAATCCAAAGCATGAAAGGCTCTTGCAGACTTGACCCACTGGCTTTGAAGATGCTGGCTTTGAAGATGAAGGAAAGGGCCATGAGCCAAGGAATGTTGGTGGCTTCTAGAAACCATGAATGACAAGGAAACAGAGAATCTGCTGGAGCCTCCGGAAAGGAGCAAAGCCCTGCTACCAACTGATTTTAGCGTGGTGAGGCCCATGTTGCATTTCTGACCTACAGAAGTTTAAGGTGATGAATTGTGTTGTTTAAAGGCACTAGTTTATGGGGTTTGTAATAAGAGCAATAAAAAACTATTGATAATATAGCAGGTTTACCCAGGTTTTCCTATGAGGAAGGAGATGAATGTTTTCCCACCTGATTTTGAGTTAGATGTGCCAAAGTCCAGTGTTGTGAGCATTTTGATCTCTTTGAGTACATATTTGTTTTAGTGAATGAGAGAAAGATGTTATGAAGCAGCATTTTATTTGTTTTTTGTTTTTGCTTTGAGACAGCATCTGACTCTGTTACCTGATCTAGAGTGCTGTGGCGCCAGCCTAGCTCACAGTAACCTCAAACTCCTGGGCTCAAGCGATCGTCCTGTCTCAGCCTTCCGAGTGGGTGGGACTATAGGTGTCTGCCACAATGCCCAGTTAATTTTTCTATTTTTAGTAGAGATGGGGCCTCACTGTTCAAGCTGGTCTTGAACTCCTGAGCTCAAACAATCCTCCTGCCTCAGCCTCCAGGAGTGCTAGGATTACAGGTGTGAGCAACTGGACCTCACCAGGAGCATTTTATTTGAACGTTACTTGTTTTCAGTTTTCTACACTTTGCTGGCCTCTTCCTCAAGATCAGGGGTTAGAATAGATAATCTCGGGTTCCTTTCAGCTTGAAAATTCTAAGATTATTTTCCTTAGATAAAATAAAATAACACACAGAGCATGTCACTCTCCCCTATGTTTCTTCTGGGGTGAGGATGAGGAATGCAGGGAAAGCCATGTGCAGGAATAATTGGTAAAACACTACTGGACCACTCAGCGTAAAGCATTGGCCTGAGCTGTGTGTGACACACAGATCCACATATGACCTGTGATTTCCATGCTGAAATCTCTTACTTTGCATGAAAGTAAGTAAAATAGAAGGTTCTGAACAGTTCCATACCTGTTATGGTTTAAAAAACAAAACACAGTAATGACAACAAAAAGAAGGTTCTGTGTAGGACAATGTATTGTCCTAACAAGCTTGTGGCCCAAATATTCATCATAATAACAGTTCCTCCATCCTGGAATCGTTGTGGAATATAACATAAAATATTCTGTAGTTATGTTGAGAGCATATTGTTTTCATGAGCACTAGTGTTTAACGCTAGTGGATTTAAATCTCACCCATGGAAACAGCCAGCCGGTTGATGGAGAACTTTTCTAATACAAAGCTGGGATTACTGTTTGAATTCTGTTAGTTAGCAATATGGCAGGATGCTTGTTGAAGTTAGTTTTTCAGAACTACATTTTGCCCAAACTCAATTTAGCATGAGTAGTGTTCCCACCAAAAAACCCCTTCTATACAGAGCAAAGAGTACAATTTCTCATATAAGGGCTGCCTTGAACACAAAGGTGGGACCTGTGGCTGACCTGAGAGATAGGCTGGAGTCAGTCTTGCCATAGGGACTGTGCTGTTCACTTCCCTGGCCGAGGATCATGTTCACACATATTCTCCAGCCAATGACTTCAGGTGAAATTTTTGTAGCAAAAATGTCTACAGATTTCCTAAGAATGATCTCATTAAGAGGGAGTTTGGAATGTGATTCCACTTGGATCAGTTGTTGCTGTAATACTGTGAAAAACTTTGTTCCAACAAAATTATTTAAGTGCTTGAGCAATAATTGAACAGATGTCCTTGGACTTGTCCCACCGGCTTGCCACATGCTACAAGGGGACTTGTGGAGCTGGTAAGTCCACTGTGAGGGAGGCACTGAAGCTGTAGGTCTCATATGTTGTGCCCCATATGGAGGGGAAAGTTCTTGGGAAATTATGACCTTGAGCAAGGTTTGAATAGCTTCCCAAGATGAGGCCACCAGAGATGTCTTAAGAGTTGCCATTTACTGAGGGCCATCAGTCTTTGGCCTCAGGCACTGTCTGTCTTTCTCCTGCACTAACCTTCTATTCATGATATTAGTCTCTTCAAGAGAGGCTGGAGCTGATCCAATTATTATTATGTGGTGTCTGTTAGATGAGACTCAGGTGCCAAGCCTTGTATTTTCTTGCCATATTTAATCACCATTCAAAGTGTATCTGAGAGTAAGCTTAATAATGCTCAACAATCAAGAAAGTTTTCTCAAAGACTATTTGGTTAGGTGTTGTTCTCTGATACCTTCTGGGTCTCTGTCTTAGTTCAGCTGCTACAACAAAATACCACACCCTGGGTGGCTTAAACAACATTTATTTCTTATATTTCTGGAGGCTAGAAGTCCAAGGTCAAGGAGCCTACAGACTCAGTGTCTTGCAAGGACCCTCTTTCTGGTTTTTAAACCAGACAGCCACCTGCTCGATGCATCCTTATAGGTCACTGGGATTGGGGAAGAAGCACTTTGTTTCTTTCACTTTTTATAATACCATTAATCCCATCATAAGGGCCCAACTCTTAGGACCTAATATTTAACCCTCACTGCCTCCCAAAGGCCCTGCCTTCAAATGCCATCACATTGGGAACTGGGGCCTCAATGTGAATTTTTTTTTTTTTTTTTTTTTTTTTTTTTTTTTTGCGGGAGGGGAGGAGGGGACCGCAAAGAGTCCATAGCAGCCTTGCTTGGACAATAAAATGAGACATGTAGTGATTGTCTTTATACACTAGTACCAAAGGGAGAAAGACGATCAATATTGAGGGATCCAGGGAATTACTTTCAGATGGTGGGCTTACTTCCTCACAGTGAATAATAGATTTCAACAACAGTTGTGAGAGCAGCTGGGGGTGGGGGGAGTTTGCCTTTGTTTCATTGTTCTTTTCCCACAACATCTCTCCCATGACCTGGCCTGTGGAAAATGGTCCAAAAAATAAGTTATGTATAAATGAATCAATCATTAGCTGGAGAAGTTTTATAACAATGAAAACTACCTTGTGGAAGAGTTGGTTCTTTGTCTTTAGAGTCATTCAGGTTTGGCCCATGCTTGTAGCTGCAGATTTGCTTAGTGCCTCCTGATGTGAATTAAGGGTTCGGGGTTCCTTCTCGTCCAAAGGGTATCAGACACCTGCCATGTGGAACTCTTCCAGGGGAAAGAACTCTTTTCATGTTCACTGGGCTGGAAACCACCCATGCTGCTCGACTGAGGTACTGAAGAGAGGCTTGTTCTTTCTGCTTTTTGTAACGGTGAAAGCTGGTGGGAATTTTCCCAGTTATTTCTGGGTCTGATCTGAGCCCCAGTAATCTGAGCACCCAGGGGTGCCACAGGAGATGCGTCTGTGGGGCAGTTTACAGGCTGCTCCTCCTTAATGCACAGTAGGGATGTAATAGCAAGGAGGCTTTTGGCAGAGGTGGGGAGTGAGGGACAGGGGGCTGGCCTGTTGTCACTGGGAAATGAGCTCTCATTGTAGGGTGACCAGCTATCCCCAGTTTGCCTGGGATAAAGAGGCTTCTGGGACATGGGACTTTCAATTTCCAAACCTGGACTAGTTGGTGAACTAGTACTGAAACCCTGAACCTGGGTGCACAGGCTGCAGGGCTGCCTGGTGTAGTGCCCTTCCCTCTCCTCTGGGTCCCGTCTGTTCTCTCAGGAGCCCTCAGCAGCAGCAGTCCGTGGGGCCGTGTGAAGGAGAAGTAAGAAAACCCACTCACCTTTAGTCACGTACGATCGCTCACTCCGACAGGGGTCCTCAAACTGCGGCCCGCAGGCCAGATGCAGCTGTGTGATTGTATTTGTTCCCATTTTGTTTTTTTACTTCAAAATAAGATATGTGCAGTGTGCATAGGAATTTGTTCATAGTTTTTTTTTTTTTAAACTATAGTCTGGCCCTCCAGTGGTCTGAGGGACAACTGGCCCTCTATTCGAAAAGTTTGAGGACCCCTGCATCATGTTTACAAGGAAGAATGTGTTTAATGGGGCTGAAGCTCTCCCGAATTGTAGACTTCAGGACTCTGCATCAGGGGATCAGACTTCCCTGCCTCATGGCAAAACCAAGAAGACTGTCTGTGAGCACAGCTTACACCTCCCTGGCCTGGGAGGATGTTGTGCAAACACAGGTGGTTTCTTCCGACTTTCCAGTCCAGAGGTGCTGGGGGCTCCCCCATCCCAGGAAAACATGCTGTCTTGTTTCTGTCCCAGCCAAGATTCCCCTGAGCATAGAGGGTGACTCCACATTGGGGAACTGAGTTCATCTGCCTCTATACAGTGGCAAGGGGCATTTTTCTTGGCTGCAGTTTGCTCCTTCCTTCAGTTAGCACTCTGGAGGAGGAAACGGGAGCTTCTCCAGAAACCATGGGGAGCCACTTTAAAGGAAGGTAGAACAGGAGACCAGCAGAAGGGGCTGTTCTGATACCTCAGGAGATGTAGAAACTCCAAGGGGACAAGGATCTGTTAGTTTTAACATTAGGTTTTGGGGGGAGTATCAAAAAGAACTGTCAAGCTAGGGATATTTATTTAGATAAAAATGCTGATTTCATCTAATTTATCATTGTTTTTAACTTTTGTTTGTAATTGCAATTAGTGAGTGATGAGCAGTGGTTTAAGTGTTTGTAATGGTCTTTGGAAATATTGTGTATGGATGTTTAAAGTGTGCAAATTAAATTAGGGAATATGTATCTCACTTTCCTATTCATGTGTGTTATTGAAAAATCATCTTAATTTGAAGTTGGACATATTACTGCTAAATCTTAGGTTGAGCCATATGAAATAGCTGTTTTTGTGGGTCAAAGTGATTGAATGTAAACGATTTCATACAGTTCATTCTCATATATTTATGCTCTTGGTCTTTCTAACTAGAGACAAATGGATTCCTCAATGAAGTTATAAAAAAAAGAATACTGTAGTAAATGTATTTGTAAACTGGGGAATCTGCTTGAACATGAACTACCTTCCCTGTTCTATAGTTTTTATAAGTTCCAATTTTTTTCCCCCTGTGTATCCTTTAAAGAGGCAAGATTAATTAAAAAATTTTTCAAGCCACTAGAATGTACCAGAAAATGGGGAGTTTGAAAGAAGGGAAGAAATTGAAGGTAAAAGCATCTTATTCTGTGCATTGACGCTTGAACTCCTAGCACCTTCTGCCATGATTCTGAAGGCAATTTGTGGTCAAGGATGAACACCTCGGTATTGTGGCTATGGGAAAAAATGGAAAAGGAATCAGTATCCTCTCAGCCCAGAGCCCTCTGGATGGTTCTCGGAATGAGAGCTGGAACCTTTATCATGGCCCACCAAGGGCAAGGTGATCCAACACCTCGTTACCTGCGTGACCTTGACTCTGCCTCTTGGTGCTCAGTTGGACTTCCTTGCTGCCCTACTCACATCTCTGGATCTTTGACAGCTTTTCCCTCTCCCCATAGTGCGTTTCTTTCCCCCAGTTATCCACACAGCTAATTCCCTTCTCTTTTTAAGTCTCTGACATAATTTAATCATATGTTGTGTTGAGTATTTAATCTTTCTCCTCCCTCTCTAGAACGTAAGCCCTGTGTGGTGGTGGTGATGGTTTGCCCAGGAACCTAGGAAATTGATGCCTGGGCTGGGGAGGGGAGGCTCAGTAATGATTTGTTAGGCAAATGAATGCTCATGCCACGGTGACGGATGGACCCTTATTGTCCCTTGACCACAGATGCCTGCTTTTAAAAATCAGATTTAACAAATATTAAAGCAATTTCTTCTTATATTTGTTTCTGACTTCACATTTTACATATCCACCCATGAGATAAGAGTCAAAAGAAAGTTAAAAAAAAATCGCGTTTGTCAAAACTCATTCTGATTGTTGTGTTCTGTTAATGATAGATTAGCCTCTGCCAACTCATTCCAGAAACTTGCACTTGATTTTTAGAGCTTTTTAATTGGGGTGAGACTTTTTTTTTTTTTTTTTTTCCAGGAAAGGGCCACTTTCCCATGTGTGGAAAAATAATTGTGCACTTTTGATTCCACTTCTCTGAAACCAGCTGATAAACCCAGTAAAAACATTGAGGCATTGTAATTTTATGAAGTACCTTGAATAGTCCCTGAGGTCACGGCATCCAGGGAATTCACTTCTCTGGCCTTCCCGTCTGACCATTTTTGTGCCTTCTGGGTGTGGGACGGATGGCTCGGGTGGTTCACCTGGCGCCAGGTGGCAGAACCACCCCTCCTGTCTCCCCCGGGTGGTTCGGGCCCTCCTTGCAGACCAGTCCTCTCGCCTCTCTGGGCAGGTTCCTTGTGTGTCTGGTTAGAACTACATGGTCACTCTATGCTTCTCTTCCCAGCCTCACTTACCCAAATCACTTCTTTTCCTTGTAGCCCAGCCCCCTCCTGGGAAGGTACAGGAAAACCCAGAGACATAAAACCATGACTGCCACCTCCAAGCTTTGTGTTTCTGCCTCTGCCTGTCTTTTCAAATAAACCCTGAGCCAGTGCCTCAGGCACTCAGACCTCTGTGTTCTGGCCACGGTGACCCTTTCACTTGCTTCCTGCCTCTTCCCTACTTGCCACTTCTGAAACTGACAGCCATGTCCTGTACCCCGTGCCATGTTCTCTCTTCAAGAAGTACCAGGGTGACTTCCTTCTGCCCCTCCCCCCATCCCTGCAAATACCACATTCCTCCTCTGACCCTGAAAGTCATCCATCTGCCTTCTGTTTTCACGTGCTTTGCTTCCACTCAAAACCCAGCTGCCTTAACTTCCACGCCAGACTATAAACCCTCTCAGGGCAAGGAGTGCAACTCTTTTATTGTTATGTGTAACCCCCATGTGTGAAACTTTGCTGTATGTACACGGACAGTATTTAACAGGACCATGAACCTTTACTGCTGGAGGGCTGGTGGAAATGAAACAGTTGTATAGCAGGGAGTTTCTACAACTGTCCTGATTTTTAAAATGTTCTATCCCTTTATCTTCTGAAAAATAATGTTTCCATTTTTCTAAACAACACACACTGAATTTTAGCTTAGAAAATGGTAGTGACCATAAGTAAACATCACAGGAGTCAATGTGATTGAGAGAAGTTTCAAGACTGGGTGGTCCAGATTCTCTAACTACCCTCACCCAGTTTTTCATGATAGCTTTTGGAGTCCATTTAGGAATTGTTCTTAACAGCACTCTCTGTTTTGATACAAAACAGGTTATGAATATGGCTCTGGTAAGGAGTCTCTTGCTGAAACTAGAAACCTCCTCCCAGCCATACTTCAGGAACATCTAGAAGATAACAGTCATACATTTCTTTTTTGTTTTGGCAAATATTTATGGAGTGCCTGACCTGTGCCAGGTATATAAAAATACTAAGTAATCAGATACAAGTTTCCCCTTCATGGAGCTTACATCCCAGGGGGTGGAGGCAGGTGAATCACAAATAAAATGACAGGTGTGGCAGATGGTGATGCGTGTGGTGCAGTATTGCAGAAAAATTAAGCAAAAGAAGGATGGAACATGTGGATGCGGGAGAAAGGGGAATTGCAGTTAAAAATAAGGTGATTGGTGGAGGCCTGCAGGTGGTAAAATAATGAGATCTATGGAAATCTACTGGAAGAACATTAAGGCAGAGGGGAACAATGACTCTTGTGGGAGTCACTTTTGTTGTGTAAGGAACAGTAGGGACACCGTTGTGCAACTTGGATGAGGTTGGAATATAGGACCAGATTATTTGGACAGGTGAGGAGATGCAGACCACTTTAGTTTCTTCTCAGCACGTTGACATTTTGGGCTGGATAACTGTGCATGTGGGGAGCTGTCCCTGTGCATAGTGGGAAGGTTGGCGGCAGCATCCCGGGACTCCACCTGCTAGATCCCAGTAGCATACCGTCCTGATCCATTGTGCTGCTATAACAAAGTACTATAGACAGGGGAATTTATGAGCAACAGAAATGTATTTCTCATAGTTCTGAAGGCTGGGAAGTCCATGATCCAGGTGCCAGAAGACTCTGTCTCCTGAAGGCTCCCTGCTCCAGTGATGTTGCTACATCCTCACATGGAGGAATGTGGAAGAGCAAATATGATGACAGGGCAAAAGGGCCTAGCTAGTTACCTGTAGCCCATTCACAAGACAGTAATTTCATTTATGAAAGCCACCATGGCCCAGTCACCTCCTAAAGGCCATATCTCTTAGTACCTTGGCATTGGGGTATTAAGTTTCAGCAGGAGTTTGAACACAAACATTCACACCATAGCACACACCTCCTCTCTCTCAGAGTTGTGACAACAAACCTTGTGTCCAGACATTGCTAGAAGCCCTCTGAATTGCAAAATCACAGTTAGAAACACTTCTTTACATCAAAGTAAGAACTTGTTTGCTTGAAGTGGCTCTTTCATTTGAACAAGAGTCCTGTGCTGCTGGGTTGAGAATAAATTGAAGAGGGATAAAGGGGGGAGCAGGGAAGAAAATTAGCAGAAGTCCAGGTGGGAAGGGAGGTGACTAAAAGCAGACTAGAAGCACCCAGGCAGGTGAGGGTTGTGATGAGTGATCACATTTCAGATAGTTTGAATGATGAGCCCTCAGGATTCACTGGCAGACTAAATAGTGGATTAAAAAGAGGAGTAGAAAAATATCTACCAGGATACGAACTGGTCAAGAAGGATTAAGGCAAGAGCCAGGTTTCTGATGGACACCAAGAGTTTGATTTGAATAGCATGGAATTGAGAACTTTTGAGCTTTCTCTGTTTTCTCCCTCCCAGTCACCCCAAAGAGTGTTACAATAAAGATACCGACACTCATGAAAGTTAGTTAATTGCCCAACATTGTACATCCTGTAAAGAACAGAACCAGGATTTTAATCTAGAAATGCCTGACTACTAACCCTCTGCTCCTCAGTATACAAAGTGATTTTCGTATGGTTCTAGAGGTAACAGTGAGGTAACAGTTTAAGTATCTCCTACCCTGTGGAGCTTCATTCTTTAGAGTAATTTTTCATGAAATATAATTCTGCTATATACTAGCATTTCAAACAGAGACAGTTATTTCGTTTGTATTTTGTAGTGGGATTGAATATAAACATAAACTTACTATATATAAAGTATATAGTAGGAGAACAAATTACCTGGAATGTTAGTGCTATGATTTGAATGTATGTGTTCTCCAGATTTCATAAGTTGGGATGTAAACCCCAGTGGGGTGATAGTAAGAGATAGGGCATGTAGGAGGCTATTAGTGACCTAATAAAAGGGCTGGAAGGAGCCAAGTGGATCCTCTTTTGCCCTTTTATCATGTGATGACACAGTGTTGAAGGTACCATCTTGGATGCAGAGACTGGGCCCTGGCCAGATACTGAATCTGCCAGTGTCTTTGTCTTAGACTCCCTAGTCTCCACAACTGAAAGAAATGCTTTTCTATTATTTTCTTTGTCTCACTCTCTCCTTCCCTCTCTCTCGCTCTCCTTCCCTTCCTTCCTTCCCTATCTTCCTTCCCTGTCTTCTTTCCTTCCCTTCCTGTCTTTTCTTTCTTTCTTTGGACGGGGTCTCACTCTCACCCTGGGTAAAATGTGGTGGGCAGTGGTTTCATCACAGTTCACTGCAACCTCAAATTCCCAAGCTTAAACTCTCCTCCTGCCTAGCCTTCCAAGTAACTGGGACTATAGGCATACACCACCATTCCTGGCTAATTTTTCCATTTTTTACACAGATGGTGTCTCCCTCTTACTCACGTTGGTCTCCAACTCCTGCTCTCAAATAATCCTTCCACCTTGGCCTCCTGGAGTGCTAGGATTACAGGTGTGAGCTACCTCTCTTGTTGGAATTTCTATTCTTTATAAATTTTACAGTCTGTGGTATTTTTCTATAGCAGTATAAACAGAATAAGACAATCAGTAAATAGGATTTGTGGTTACCTGCATTTCAAGTGAGCTCAAGTTGTTATTTCTCAAAGTCTGTCCTGTTGATACCCAGCTTTGCCAGCTGCCTGGCAAATCAATGGTCAGTTTTGTTTGGAAACACATCCTGGGTCCCTCTCTTAGGGACCTACAATACACAAATTGCTTCTCTGAGAACCCCCCTCCCCCACGTGCCCAATGTATTAAGCCTCTCACAGGTAGAGGTGGTTCCAAACCATTTCCCCATCTTGCAAGTATTTCTACAGGTCTGCTGTGGTCACTTTGATCTGTGTTTCCTCAAATATGTATATTCTTGGAGCTTAAGCATGACCCTAGCAGGATATTTTGTTCCTCTTTTCACTTTTCTGCCAAACACTTCTAACTTCTTAGCTGTGCCACCACCAGAACACAGAGTGATTAACCTGAATGGATTTTCTTGAAATGGATCCTGAAACCTTTTGCATCATCTGAAAGCAGGTCCTATGTCTCTTTCAGTTACATAATTGTGTGTTTAAACAGTGGGACTCAACAAGGTAATTGCAACCATGAGTTTTTTTTTTTTTTTTTATTATAGATAAAAATATGCACCATAGATGTGGCCCGACCCATTACCCTCCCTCCAACCAAACCTCCCACCTCCCTTCCCCTTCCTTGGTCCTTTCCCCAAAGTCTTGTGGTATAGTTGGGTTATAGCCTTCATGTGAAAGCTATAGTTTAGCTTAATAGTAGGGCTGAGTACATTGGATACTTTTTCTTCCATTCCTGGGATGCTTTGCTAAGGAGAATATGTTCCAGCTCCATCCATGTAACATGAAAGAGGCAAAGTCTCCATCTTTCTTTAAGGCCGAATAGTATTCCATGGTATACATGTACCACAATTTGCTAGTCCATTCATGGGTCGATGGGCATTTGGGCTTCTTCCATGACTTAGCAATTATGAATTGGGCTCCAATAAACATTCTGGTACAGATGTCTTTGTTATATTGTGACTTTTGGTCTTCTGGGTATAAACCT
>CAUYPK010149276.1:0-10458 GCA_963574355.1 Loris lydekkerianus | reverse complement strand
ATGGGCACTTGGGCTTCTTCCATGACTTAGCAATTATGAATTGGGCTGCAATAAACATTCTGGTACAGATGTCTTTGTTATATTGTGACTTTTGGTCTTCTGGGTATAAACCTAGTAGAGGAATTATAGGATCGAATGGCAATGACTGCCTAATTTAAAATTTTAACCCAGTACTGCCCATTTCCTGCTTTATTTTTATCTGTAGCACTCCTTTTTATCAAATATACTACATAATAATACTATATAATACTGTTGTCTATCTCCCCAACTAGAGAACAAGTCTGGTCTGTTTTGTTTACTTTTCTATGTCCAGTGCCTACCTAGCATGGGGCCTGACACACAGCAGGTGCTGTATAAATACTTGTTACCTGAAGGAATGCAGACAAAAAAAAAAGTACAAACAACTTTCACTAAAATGAAGACTAAGAATAGGTTAGATGACCCTTGTGAGGAAGTGGGTCTTTAAGCTGTGAAGTATGAGAAGGATATAGGCCGTTTGAAGGGTGTTATGCTAAAGAAAAGTATGTTTAACACCTTGCCAGGGAAAGAGGTTGGGAAGTTCAGGGAGCCAGAAAAGGCTAGCTTGGCTAAAGTGTAGAGAAGAGACCTTGCTGGCAGCCTGAGGTAAAGCTGGAGAAGGGAAGGAGTCAGGTCACCCAGGCAGAGTGTGGGATCTTCCTATTAACTGGTGAGAAACAAAGGTCTCTAAAATTATTGTGAACAACAAGCTTTAGAAACTTGAATCACATGTGCTTTTAAAGGATTAAATCAGTTACTTAAAGGAAGACACGCTTAAGTGTTTATACCAGGTAAAACCCTCTTAGTCTTCATCTCTCCACCCAGAAATAATGCAGATTTGACCAGAAAGTGTGCAAAATCACAGGGGCAGTTTGGTCGACCCTCTTGAACTAATTGTACTGGAAGGGTATATTCTGCTTGCTATGAACAGTGGTAGTCTCTGTCTCCATGCATACTGCTTCCCCTAGGCCTGCCACCCCCTCCTAGAGTTTTCATTTGTCATTTATTACATTGGCAAAGATTGAAAAGCACTGTTTGTTAGTTGGAAATTCCAGAGGGTCTGCAAACATATTTATATACTAGGTTTCATCCCTTGTTCAATTTTTTTTTTTTTTTTGAGATAGAGTCTCACTGTGTCCCCCTTGATAGAATGCTGTGGCCTCACAGCTCACAGCAACCTCAAACTCTTGGGCTTAAGCAATTATTTTGCCTGAGCCTCCCAAGTAGCTGGGACTACAGGTGCCTGCCACAACATCCGGCTATTTTTTTGGTTGCAATGGTCATTGTTCTTTAGCAGGCCCTGACTAGGCTCGAACCCGCCAGCCTTGGTGTATGTGGCTGGCGCCTTACTCACTAAGCTATGAGCGCCAAACTCCCTTGTTCATTCTTAAGCATAGGTAGGAGGAAAAATTGCATATGGCTTTATTCTGTTGTTCATGGAATTGCATTGGGTAACAGAGTCTGATAAATCTTAGCCTAGAATCATTCACTATTAGAATTTGAAAGAACCTGTTCTGACCACTTTGTTGTACAACTAAGAACCCTGAGCTAAAGAGGTCATGCAGTTACTATGTTACAGAACAGAGACAAAAACAGGGTCTCTTGACACCCTCCCATTGTGCCTTTCACTCTACTTTGCTTCTTCCAAGAATCTGATCACACTTAAGCCAGCAGAATGGCTTGATCACTGCGGAAAGCCTTTGCTAGTGATGCTGAGAGGAGTCCGACCAGATATGCCAAGCGAAAGCAGGGGTGGAGTGGTTTTATTTGCTTCTCTGCTATGCCTGTTCCTTCCTCGTTTCACTCTTTCATCATACTGTAGCCCAAAATTTACTTGTTTGAAGATTGGCCAGTATAACACCAGATTTGAACTGCTGCTGCTCCATTTGCCAGGACCCCTTAGCTAACCTCCAGGACCCTTTGTGCTTGTTTGTTTGTCTTCAAAACAGGGATGATAGTTCTCCCTCCCTGGATTATTGTATGGATTAAATGGCAATTTGTAGGTGCTTCTTTTCCTTTGAGGAAGGAAATTCTGAGGTAGTTAAAATAAATTTTTTAAAGGCATCAGTCCCCTAGTTGTTCTTAATCCAGACTTGCGAAAAAAGATTTCTTCTATCAAAGCATTTGTGTATTCACTTTCTTTTTAAGACCTTACTGTAGTTTTTCTAAAGATTCATTGACTCAATTATGTAACAGACATTTATTGAGCACCAGTTATGTGCTAAGCAGGGTCATAGCTGCTGGAGGCACAGTTACAAAGGAAACAGAGTATCCTTGCAGAGTTTACTTCTCATGGGGAAGATAGGAGTCAGATAGGCCCAGATGTGAGCATTAATCAGAGAAATGCTCATTATAGATACCAAAGGGTGGTAAGTGCACTGAAGGGTGAAGTTAGGGGAGTGGCAATGCTGAAGGGGAACAAGGACTCCTTTAGATAAGGTGATCAGAGCAAGTCTGTCTGCAAGTTGAAATGGTTGACAGTCATGTGCATACCTGGTGGAAGATTTCAGGCAATGGAAACTAAGTACAAAGGCTCTGAGGCAGAAACAGGCTTGCTGCATTTGAGAAGTAAGGTCAGTGTTGCTGGAGTAGAGTGAGTGACAGGAAGAGGGAATAGGAAATGAGTGTGAGGTGGGTGCGTTCTGTTTGGCCACAAGGCCATGATACAAGACTTTTAGCAATACAGACTCTGGATGTGATGAGAAAACATGGTGTAGTTGAGGCAGGAGAATGACCTTTTGTGAGTTATTAATACATTTTAGATGGATTCACCCTGGCTTGTTATGTGAGTAATAGACTGTTGAAGGGTAAGAGTAGGAGCAGGGAGACCAATTAGGAGATCATCTGGTAGCCCAGGCAGGAAAGGATGGTGGCGTACTAGGGTGGTAGCTACAAAGGAGGGATCACCCTACATATACTGTTTAAATGCTTATTTCTTTATAAAACATTGATCTTTTAACATAGCTGTGGCACTTTTGTATTTTCACCCACTCAGTCATAAACCTCTTTATGGTTGTCTCTTTTAGCCCAATTTTAGTTGTTTAATCCAAAATACTGACCTTTCTTTCAGTGAGCCCTTAGAAGCATACATCTATTTCGGCCCTGTATACTATCAGAAACTGAAACACATGGTGCTGGATAAAATGCATGCCCGGGCCCGGGGCCCACGAGCTGTCCTTACGAGGTAAGAGAAGAGCATTTACAAAAAGAATTTATAATGCAGTCAGGTCTACCTTTACTTTCCAGCTAGAGTCTGGAAATTCAGCTAGAATCTGAAAATTCAGATTCAATAAAGTTGCTGTTTTCTAGAGATGTCAAAATTTGAGTATTAGGTGTTAAGCAAAATTTGACATGTGCGATTATTATAAAAATTTAGCAGCCAATTAAAAATTATTTCATAGGCACAAGAACAAACCTACCATAGGTCTTATCAGTGAACTACTGTGTAAATCTCTGCAAATATCATTCTATTCAGAAAGGTTCACATATATAAGAACGTACATACATGTATACCCATACATATGCCAATATACCTGCATGCACCCATTTGAACACACATGCATACCTTATTACCCCAAACTACAGTTGTACTTTTTAAAAAACTAATGTTACTGGAACAAAAGCACCTGTACTTGCATGCTTGTTTGGGTAAGCCTCAGTGGGGTAGGGTCCAATCTGCCCCAATCACCAGTATATCTTTAATTCCAAGCACGATGTCTGTGTGTTGATGAATGGGTGACTATGTTTGGGAAAGAACCAGAATACTGAGTTTCACTTGTTCTTAGTACTACTTTTTCCAATTGGAGAAGTATAGTCTACATTAGTAGTTCTCAACCAGAGCCAATTTTGCCTCCCAGGGGACATTTGATAACATTTGGAGACATTTACAGACGTTCCATCTTGGGGCTGGGAAGGGAGTTAATGGCATCATAAACTTATGTGTAGAGGCCAGGGGTGCTGCAGGTACGCCCCCCATGACAAAGAAGTACCAGCTCAGTATGTCAGTAATGAGCAACCCTGGGCTAGGGGAGGAAACCCAGGCCTTGGCGTCAGATAGGCACAGAGGTGAGCTCGTCTCCACCTTTTAGCACTATCACGAGCCTTGGACAGACCACTTAGTTCTCTCAGCTTCAGTTTTTCTCATGTATAAAGTGGAGATGGCAATACCTGCTTCACAGGGTGCAGGTGACCATCAGGTATTTGAAAATAGAATGTATAGAGTGGCGATCTATTGGATATGCTCAGAACTATCTGCTTCCCTCCCTGCTTTCACCGAGCACCACTTGGATATAACGACAAGGGGAGCCGGGAATGAAGCAGCTAGTGTTTAGGGTTTTTTGTTTTTGTTTTTGTTTTTTAAACCAAAAGAGAGGTTTAGACGTCTCCATCCCTTGACCATTAAAACCTGAGCATTTGCTCACGTGTCTGTTGAAATGATACACATTTGTGGGCTTCAGATTACAGCAGAGGGAAGAGAAGTTGAGATGTTTTAACACAATAATCACCTCAGCAATGAGACCTTATTTGGTTAGGTATGTTTCTGTCCTAAATCTTATTTCCTCCTAAACTATCATGTCAGTTACAACATCTGGAAACTATGTATTTCAGAGTAACATAAGTGTCAAGGTAGGTATTGCCTATATTTCACTTTGTTGTGTAAAAGAAGTTATTACTTTGGTATTACTTTGGGGTCTTCCATATGAAGACTGCCTAGAGAGCATTTGCTTGTAGTCAGTTCTCTCGGGGTTTGAAGTCTGAGCACTGTATTCTGCATGCATGTTGTCTGACCATCTTCACTTTGCTCAGGGAGCTCCAATGGAGGAGCACCTACCCATGGGTTCTGTCAGCAGATAAAAACGTATAGATATTTGTCCTCACTCATGAAGTTTCCATTATAATGTCTTCATTTAAACATATAATATTTACAGGTCTTTCAGGTTTAGATTTTCTTTCAACAAATAATCTCCAACTTCCTTGATCTCCTATTGCGATTTTCATCCACAGTGTTTAAAAAATATTAAAATTTCAGAATGTGTTGGCATATACCATGTTCACCTTAATTCCTTAGGAAACTGACAAGAAAAACAAAGATTAAAAGATGTTATGGAATAAACTAAACAAGGAATTTATGGCTTATCCATGCTAAAAGGGGAACTCTAGGACATAGCACTCCAAAATAAGCTAGACAGAGAGCTCGCTTTTTTTTTTCCTCTCTCAAAATAATTTTAGAGTGTGCTCAGAGGGGCAGCCTAGGTGGCGTTGCCTAAGTTGTCATAATTCTCTAATTTTACCTACATCTCTGGGTCCTCAGTTATTACTGATTTAAAGTATTCTCAAGCCCAGCATATACATAAACCATAGGGAATCTATTCCAAGGGATAACAGATCCTGGAGCCCTGGGAGTAACTACGGAGACACCCAGATTTCTTCAGTCTGTTCAGGTTAGTTTTTCTGCTTTTAACAGAGTAATTGACATCTCTGAAAATATTCAAAGACCCTATTTTCTGATTTTGAACTCTACTATTATAATAATAATGATAGTGATGGTAACAGTAATATTAGCACTTGTGTTTGTGTTTATATATAATAGTATTAATATTACATGTTATTACATCTTACAGTATTATATAATTACATATTATTTTCATTTAACAATAACAACCACCAGTGTTACATCCTTTCTCACTTGAAGCTCTGTAGTGTAGGTATGCTTAATGTGCCTTGACAAATGACGCTAAGCAGCATGTTCATGATCACTGTCTAGTAAGAGATTTGGATCCAGGTAAGCCCTGTTCCCAAGCCTCGTGCTCTTTGCAAGTATGTGAAACCATCTTTTTGTTTAATGTAATAAAGCCCATTTGTCTAATAACTTTTTTCAAAGGCAACCCACTGAAGGTCGATCTCGTGATGGTGGCTTGCGGCTTGGAGAAATGGAACGTGACTGTTTAATTGGTTATGGAGCCAGTATGCTTTTGCTAGAGAGACTAATGATTTCAAGTGATGCCTTTGAGGTTGATGTCTGTGGGCAGTGTGGACTTCTGGGGTACTCTGGCTGGTAAGTGGATACCATATGTCTCTCATATCACACCCCTTTTCTATTAAATGACAGCTCAAGAATTGACTCTGAATCATACCCACATAGTCTCCATTGTCTGTGATCACTAACATGCCTTCCCCATGCATTCATTCCTATACTTGGAGATTCTACATGTACACATTATCATTTGTCTGCATAATGATCTGCCTACTACACTACTAAAGTTTAGGCTCCAAAAGAATACAAACTTTATCTTGTTATTTCAGTTACCTTTTATGACATTAAATGCCTATTAAAAACTCCTAGCAGAAGCATTGTGAGATGTTAGAATCACAGCATGTTAAAGAAACTCTTTAGAGAAGATTGTATCAAACGCCCTGACTTATAACTTTGAACCTAAAGAGCCAGGGATGCTTCCCCAGGACTTAGAGCAAATTGGTGACTATACTAGGACCAAGTTCTGTACCTTGGCCCCATCCTCTCTCTGCCATGGCAAGCAGTTTCACACTTGGCCTGCATATTCCATGAAGGCATGGAGTGTCTCAATTTTTTATTCAACAACCATTTCATGAGTAGCTACTAATTTACTAATTGTCAGACACTGTTCTGGGCCCCAGAAATACAGCAGAGAACAAGACAGACGATGGCTGTTTAAAGGGCCCTGATCTTCTAGTTCATTCTGATCATATCTATTGTGTTTACTCCACTTCTCTAGCCTGAGTCCTACTAGATGCTTCATAAAAAATACTTGCTAAATGATACCCTGCATTTGTAGGATCGCCAATAATTATATAATTCATAAAGTTTATAATTTTCATGTAGAGTCAGGTACACAAAGTCCAGCTTAAAGGATATGATATATTTTTTGTTTTCATTTGTGTAGTCACAGCACCTTTCCTATTGGTAATGATTCCATTCTACCACCAAAGAACAAAAAGCTCTGTTTAGGGTTGGTCATAATCCCATGTCCTAAAATACTCCTGTAGGCAAAAAAGCCCATAGTTACCCAGTCTCTACTCACTTTTCTGTCAGAAGCAAGATCTAAGGTAGGTGCTGCTGGGATAAGGAACACCCCCCTCCCCCCCCAATCACCCTTCACCTACCCTCCCCAGAGTGCCTTTTTCCTAGGGAGAAGCCATCCCCAGAAGGATATAGTTAGGCCCAAATGAGCATTTGTTGCTGAGGTTTAAGAAATATGTGGGCCACCTGTTCCCAACTGTGAGTCCCCCACCCCCACCCCCTTGAAGCTTCCTTCCAGACAGAGTGCCAACTTCTTGCTATCCTGAGCTGCTAGTTTCTTGGTTATATAAAGCCAATCAAGAGTCAGAACAAGTGGGCTTCTTAGAACAGGGTGTATATCTTGCCAGTTAAATAACAAAACCTTTTTTTTTTTTTGAGACAGAGTCTCACTATGTCACCCTCCATAGAGTGCTATGGTGTCACAGCTCACAGCAACCTCAAACTCTTGAGTTTAAGCAATTCTCTTGCCTCAGTGTCCCAGGTAGCTGGGACTACAGGCACCTGCGACAACGCCTGGCTATTTTTGTTGTTGTTGTCCTTGCTGTTTAGCAGGTCTTATGTGGCTGGCCCCGTAACCACTGAGCTATGGGTACTGAGCCAAATGACAAAACTTTTTAACCAATTATTTTATGAGTTTGATGTTAAAGAGTTGATGAGTCCTGTCTGTGAATAAATCATTTCATTTTTAAAACTACTAGAAGAGGTGGCCATTTATAGTTCATTCTTTACCATAAGGTTACAGAGATGGGATGACATGATTTTTTTTTTTTTTTGAGACAGAGTTTTACTATCACCCTTGGTAGAGTGCTGTGGAGTCACAGCTCACAGCAACCTCCAACTCTTGCGCTTAAGTGATTCTCTTGCCTCAGCCTCCTGAGTAGCTGGGACTACAGGTGTTGGCCACAATGCCCGACTATTTTTAGTTGCAGTTGTCATTGTTTTTAGCAGGCCCAGGGCTCGAACCCACCAGCCTCGTATATGTGGCTGGCGCCCTACTCACTGAGCTATGGGTGCCAAGTTGAGATGACATGATTCTAAGAATAAGCCTGACTTTTTTTTTTTTTATTAAGTCATATACATATAGATCATTGAATACATTTATGCATATGTGGGGTACAATATGTTGATTTTTTTATACAATGTGACGTGGTTACAATTGGTGAGCAAACCAATCAACACAGCTTTCGCCTCATTTACTTGACTGTGTTAAGACATTTATGTTCTACACTTGACTGATTTGACTTGTACCCTTGCAATATGCTTTATAAGTGTGGTCCCGCCTTTTACCCTCCCTCTATCAAACCTCCCCTCCCTTCCCACTCCATTTCTCTGCTTCATCCTGGGCTATAGATGTGTTCTATCTTTCATAAGAAAGTGTGAGTAAATATGAGTTGGTTTCATAGAAGTACTGAGTATTGGATACTTTTTCCTCCGTTCTTAACTTGACTCTTACATCTGTAAGATGGGAGTTTGCTTCAGTGTTGAGATGTCTATTCGTCTTTGAAATGCATATTGAGCTTGCTTTTTATAGTCTGGGTTGTGTGACTAAAAAAAAAAAAGAAAAGAAAAGAAAAAGCAGAAAGAAAAGAAATAGCGCAATAGAAACATGCCTGGAACCTAGTTACACTATGCTTAATCTTCAAGTTTGGCACAAGGATTTTTAAGTAATTTACTTTGAAAGGATGGTACAGAAGAGTCATTGCATTAAAAATAGAGGTCATGAAACTTCAAAAAGAGTTTCCTTTTCTTCTCCCTGCATTCCTCCTCCTTTCTCCCACCTCCAAAGAAAAAAACAGTAAACCAGATTCACTTGTACACTTTGGAAACCTTCCCTTCTCCTCTCCTGGACGTGCAGGGAAAGTAATGTGAGCTGTGATTTATCTCCCAACGTTACTCTGTTAAATGTACGTCTTCTTTCCTGCTTCATTTCTGTCTCAGTTAGAGATCGTCTGATGGCAATGCCTGTTTTGAAATCCATGTGCTCGGTTTGTATTGTATTTGAAATCCTTTGAAAGGACTAAATCGGGTTATACGGTTTGAGGATCTTTACTGTAATTAAACAGACCTTAATATACCGAATGTCTGACTTTGAGTGGCCTACTTATACCCTTGTTGCCAACAGAAAAAAATCCTAATCCATTCTGGTTGTCTAGCCGCCTCCTCGTGTGCTGCTTCTGGCCAAGGAACATAATGATGCTGTCATTTTTCCCATCATTACCTGATCATGTGTGCTGTATTGTGTGGGAGGGAGTATGGGCGCTTGTTGGAGGAAGTCGCTCTTTAATGAGTTGCACAATGGAGGCTGGGTAATTAGAGTGGTTCAGAACCTTGAAGCTGGCCTTTTGTCAGTGATTTGCACATTAGTAAGGCATTGCTATGGGGATATTTACAGCAAGACTGTTGTTCTGCAGAAGACACCAAGGGCATAAGTCACAAAAGAGGTCCATAAGGAAAGCTACAGGGAAAAGAAAATCCCTATTAAGATAATTAGCTCATAGAGGATGTTTCACTGGACAATCACTTGTCTTGTGAAGCTACAGCTGAAAAAAAGCCACTACCTTTCACTTTATCTTAAAAAATTAGTTTGTTTTATTGTTATTCAGGTCAAGTTTTTACCTTTGGAAATTGTTCAGACAAAGGATCAGGTAATACACACAAACACGCACATACAGTTGAAACATTGTAAATGTTTGAAAATGTAACTGTTTGTAAATGGTGGAAAATATTCAATAATAGAGAAGACTGGCCAGGTACTGTGGCTCACACCTATAATCCTAGCACTCTGGTGGGTCCAAGCGGAACTTAGAAGTGCGAGATCAGCCTGAGCAAGAGTGAGACCCTGTCTCTAGTAAAAATAGAAAAATTAGCAGGGTGTCATGGTAGGCACCTGTAGTCCCAGCTACTCAGGAGGCCAAACCAGGAGAATTGCTTAAACCCAGGAGTTTGAGGTTACTGTAAGCTGAGCTGAGGCCACAGCACTCTAGCCCAGGCAACAGAATGAGATTCTGTCTCAAAAGAAAAAAAATAATAATAGAGAAGACTAATGGGATTTCTAGATTATGAATCAGCATGTATGGAAATTTTAAATAGATTAGCTTGGATTGTAGTCATAGAGTAATTTACTAGACAGGAGAACCAGCAAGAAATTACCCCAGTTAAATCCATTTCCCTAATTTGATTAAAGCATGAACATGAATGCTGAATAAATTAAATCAACTCAGGTACATTAAAAACATAATTCTTTTTTTTTTTTTTAATTTATTTTTTTTATTATAGATAAAAATATGCACCATAGATGTGGCCCAACCCATCACCCTCCCTCCACCCAAACCTCCCCCCTCCCTTCCCCTTCCTTGGTCCTTTCCTCATAGTCTTGTGGTATA
>CAUYPK010149275.1:0-13537 GCA_963574355.1 Loris lydekkerianus | reverse complement strand
TGGTGCCATATCAGAGATAAAAATCACCTAATCATCTGTCTTCTCAGTCTCCTCCCATCTATATCACTGCATGAAGATCCAAAAGCAGAAAACAGCCTTTCCAATTCCCATTCGCTCTCTTTTATGCTGGTGGTTAAAAAAGTTCTGCTCAAAGGCCAATATTAGCAGATACCTTAATTTATATTTCTTGGTATATTATGCTGTGTACTAATAGCCCGGGCCCCTTCCCCAAGCCAGAGGTAGTCATGTGATTAAAACTGAGGACCTGGAATTAAGACAGATTTTACCAGTTGAATGGCTTTATGAAAGTTACACACCTATAGAATGGGGATAATAATATCTACTCCATAGAGTTATTTTAAAAATGAAATGACACGGCTTGGTGCCTGTGGTTCAAGCAGCTAAAGCGCCAGCCACATACACCTTAGCTGGTGGGTTTGAATCCAGCCCAGACCCACCAAACAACAATGATGGCTGCAACCAAAAAATAGCCAGGCGTTGTGATGAGTGCCGGTAGTCCCAGCTACTTGGGAGGCAGAGGCAGGAAAATCACTTGAGCCCAGGAATTGGAGGTTATTGCGAGCTGTGATGCCACAGCACTCTACCCAGGGTGACAGCTTGAGGCTCTGTCTCAAACCAAAAAAAAAAAAAAAAAAGAAAGAAAAAAAGAAATGACACAATGCATGCCTAGCCTAGTACCTGATACTTATTATACATTCATTAGCTATTATTGCCCGGGTATGTGGATTGCTTGGATCATAGTGAAATCCCACTTCTACAAAAAATAATTAGCCAGGTGTAGTAGTGCACACCTGTTATCTCAGCTACTTGGGAGGGTGAGGCAAGAGGCTTTTTTTTTTTTTTTTTTTTTTTTTTGAGACAGTCTCACTCTGTCACCCTGGGTAGAGTGGTGTGGTGTCATCATAGCTTAGAGAACCTACAACTCCTGGGTTCAAGCAATCCTCTTGCCTCAGCGTCCTGAGAAGCTGGGACTACGGGCATGTGCCACAATGCCCTGCTAGTTTTTTCTATTTTTATTAGAGATGGGGTCTTGCTCTTGCTCAGACTGGTCTCAAATACCTAAGCTTGAGCAGCGATCCACCTGCCTAGGCCTTCCAGAGTTCTAGGATTGAACCACTGTACCAGGCCACAATAGGCTCACTTTTCTCCAGAAGCTTGAGGTTGCAGTGAGCTATGACTGACCATGCCACTGCCCTAATGCCTAGGCAACAAAGTGGGACTCTGTCTCTAATAATAGAAAGTGAGAAGCAAAAAAATCTTCTTTGATATAACAACAGGTCTGTACCCTTCTCACCTGGGTGAAGCCAATTTTTTTTTTTTTTTTTTGAAACAAGATTCTCACTATGTCACCCTTGGTAGAGTGCTCTGTAGTCACAGCTCACAGCAACCTCAGACTCTTGGACTTAAGCGATTCTCTTGCTTCAGCCTTCCAAGTAGCTGGGATTACAGGCATCCACAACAAAGCTCAGCTATATTTATTTATTTATTTATTTTTGAGACAGAGTTTCAAGCTATTGCCCTGGGTAGAGGTACCATGACATCACAGCTCACAGCAACCTCCAACTCCTGGGCTTTAGGGATTCTCCTGCCTCAGCCTCCCAAGTAGCTGGGACCACAGGTGCCTGCCACAATGCCCGGCTATTTTTTGGTTGCAGTTGTCATTGTTGTTTGGCAGGCCCAGGCTGGATTCGAACCCACCAGCTCTGGTATATATGTGGCTGGCACGCTAGCTGCTTGAGCTACAGGCACTGAGCCTTATTTATTTTTGAGACAGAGTCTCAAGATGTCACCCTGGGTAGAGTGCCATAGCGTGATAGCTTACAGCAACCTCGAACTCTTGGGCTTAAGCGATTCTCTTGTCTCAGCCTCCCAAGTAGCTGGGAATATAGGCGCCCACCACAACGCCCGGCTATTTTTTTTGTTGCAATTGTCATTGTTGTTTTAGCTGGCCGAGGCTGGGTTCGAACCTGCCAGCGTTGGTGTATGTGGCCGGCATCCAACCACTGAGCTACGGGCACCTCCATTTTTTTTTTTTTTTTTGCAGTTTTTGGCCGGGGCTAGGTTTGAACCCACCACCTCTGGCATATGGGGCCAGCGCCCTACTCCTTTGAGCCACAGGCGCCTCCCGGCACCTCCATTTTTGTTTCAAGAGTCGAGGTCTCATTCTGGCTCGCTCTGGCTCAGGCTGGGACTACAGGCACCCACCACAATGCCCAGCTATTTTTTTTTTTTGAGACAGAGTCTCAAACTATTGCCCTGGGTAGTGCTGTGGCATCATAGCTCACAGCAACCTTCAACTCTTGGGCTCAAGTCATCCTCTCACCTCATTTTTTCTATTTTTAGTAGATGGGGGTCTTGCTACTTGCTCAGGCTGGTCTTGAACCCATGAGCTCAAGCTATCCACCCGCCTCATCCTCCTAGAGGGCTAGGATTACAGGTATGAGCCACCGTGTCCAGCTCCAGCTGTTTTTTTAGAGACGAGGTCTTGCTCTGGTTCAGGCTGATCTCGAACTCATAAACTCAAGCAATCCACCTGCCTCAGCTACCCAGAGTGCTAGGATTACAGGCATGAGGCACCTCACTCAGCCTTAGTTGTACATTTAATGAATTACCTTACTGAAGTGAAATTATTTGAAATCAGAACTTTTGAGAAAGTATCCATTCTATATCATAGAAAAAGGCTAGAATTTGGTATGACCTATAATACAGGTATTTAAGCTGGTCTAAAGCCTAAATACCTAAGAGCCTGGCATTTATCCTTTCTGTTAGATTATTCTCAAAGTGTGATCTGCAAGGTCAAAACTGTCTTCATAATAATTATATAATTTCATAAGAATTATTTTCTTTCATTCTCTCATGAGTGTGCAGTTTACAAAAGCTGACATGAGAATACATCTGCCAGATATTAAGATTCAGGGAAAAAATGGGCTTGGTGCCCGTAGCACAGTGGTTATGGTGCCAGCCACATGCATGGAGGTTAGTGGGTTCTGACCCGGCTGGGGTCAGCTAAACAATAACTGCAACAAAAAAATACACCGGTATTGTGGTGAGCACCTGTAGTTCCAGCTACTTGGGAGGCTAAGGCAAGAGAATTGCCTAAGCCCAGGAGTTGGAGGTTGCTGTGTGTTGTGACAGCACTCCACTCTACTGAGGGCAATAAAGTGAGACGTGTGTCTAAAAAAAAAAAAAGAAAAGAAAAGAAAAATGTAAAATAATGCTACTCTTCTCCCATTTTTTCATTAGAAAAATTTATTTTTCATAAAATACTAGTTATAGGGTGGCACCTGTGGCTCAGTGAGTAGGGTGCTGGCCCCATATACCAAGGGTGGCGGGTTCAAACCCGGCCCTGGCCAAACTGCAACAAAAAAAAAGCCGGGCATTGTGGCAGGTGCCTGTAGTCCCAGCTACTCGGGAGTCTGAGGGAAGAGAATCACCTAAGCCTAGGAGCTGTGAGCTGTGAGCCAGAAGCTTTTAGTGAGCAGTCTCTGGCTTTATCTACCTCACCGTACAATGCAAACGTTATTTTTTTTATTTTTTGGAAACAGAGTCTCACTTTGTCACCCTTGGTAGAGTACTCTTGGGCTCAAGTGACTCTCTTTTCATCCTCCCAAGTAGCTGGAACTATGCCTGGCTATTTCTAGAGATGAAGCTCTGGCTCCAGCTGGTCTCAAACCTATGAGCTCAGACTATCTTGGCCTTTCAGAGAGTGCTGGGACTATAGACGTGAGCCACTGCGAGCCTGGCCTTGCAAATATTTTTTATGTGTGCAGCAACATAATCACGTTGAGAGGCAGTGGCTTAGATCACTTCTAGGAAAATATAAAGTATTGAAGTAAATATATAAAAACAGAAATAATCAAAGAAATTGTAGTAGGGAAGGAAGTTAAGAAAGGAAAAGTACAAAAGTAAACTTTTGTTGTTGTGGTTGAGACAGAGTTCTACCCTATGCCCTGAGCAGAGTGCAATAGTGTCGTAGCTCATTGGAACCTCACACTCAGGCTGTGGGCATCCTGCTGCCTTAGCCTCTGAAGCCACTGGGATTACAGGCACTCGCCCCGGCACCTGGCTGGGTCTTTCAATTTTTTTCATGAGTTAGAGTCTTACTCTCAGATGAGCCTCAAACTCCTGAGGTCATGCAATCCTCCCGCCTCAGCCTCCCACAGTGCTGAGATTACAGGTATGAGCCACCCCGCCAGGATTTTTTTTTTTTTTTTTTTTTTTAGACAGAGTCTTACTATGTTGCCCTCGCTACAGTGCCATGGCATCATAGCTCACAGCAACCTCAAACTCTTGAGCTCAAGCAATTCTCTTGCCTCCGCCTCCCAAGTGCTGGGACTATAGGCACCCACCACAATGCTTAGCTATTTTTTTTTTGTTTTTGTTGCACTGTTGTTTAGCGGGTCCAGGCGGGGCTTGAACCTCCCACCTTTGGTGCATGTGGCTGGCGCCATAACCACTGTGCTACAGGCTCCGAGCCAAGTACAAAAGTCTTACACAAACTGATGAGCATGATGTGTCACGAGGGTGAAGAGAACTGAGTAAATTATTACAACCTGAATGCTCCCTACTATATATATACACAGACACAGGGAGAGAAGATAGTTGAGATTTTTAAAATTTTATTTTGATTTTAGAAACAAAGTGTCATTCTGTCACTGAGGATGGACTGGCAGGATCAAAGGTCATTGCAAACTGAAACTCCTGGGCTCAAGTGATCCTCCCACCTAGCCTCTTGACTTAACTAGGACTATAGATGCAGGCCACTATGGCTGTATGCTTTTTTTTTTTTTTTTTTTCCCTAAGAGACAGGGTCTTGCTGTGTAGAGTAGCAGGATCATAGCACACTGTACTATAACCTTGACATCCTGGGCTCAAGCCTCCCAAGTAGGTAAGTTTATAGAAATGTGCCACCATGTCCAGTTAATTGTTTATTATTATTATTTTCTAGTGAGATGAGGTTTCAATATATTGTCTAGGTTGGTTATGAACTTTTGGCCTCAAGATACTCTTGCCTTGGCCTCCCCAAAGTGCTAGTATCACAGGTGTGAACCCCTCTGTACCTGGCATGAGATGTTTAAGTAAAAATTATCAGGGACCAATAAAGTCTGCTCAGAGAACTGAATTCTTAGGTATAAGAGCAACATTTGAAAATCCTTTCCTAAGAGCCAAATATGGAGTCCCACAGGAAATAGATTTAGGAAGTTCTCTCCCTTTACAATTTTTTTCTTTTTTTTTTTTTTTGAGACAGTCTTACTATGTCGCCCTAGGTAAAGTGCCATGAGTCACAGCTCACAGCAACCTCAAACCCTTGGGTTTACACGATTCTCTTGCCTCAGCCTCCCAAGTAGCTGGGACTACAGGTGTCTGCCACAATGCCTGGCTATTTTTTTGTTGCAGTTGTCATTATTGTTTAGCTGGCCCAGCCTGGGTTTAAACCTGTCAGCCTCAGTGTTCGTAACCACTGTCCTACGGGCGATGAGGCTACAATTGTATTCTTAGTAAATCAGTCACACTTAAAACTTTGAGGGGCTTCTGTAGGGTGGAGGGAGGAAAAAATAAAAAGGAAGGCAGAACAGCATTCACAAAGGCAAAAGAGATAAGAAACAAAATGTACTTCGAAAACTGCTGTGTACATGGTTGGGGTGAGGACAACAGCAGATCGCAAGTGCTTTGTGTATTTTGCTAAGGAGTTTGAACTTTATCCTACAGTTGACGGAGAGCCAATAAAAGGCTTTAGGCTACAGGTGGTAGTAAGGGAGAAATGACTGGATCTGTATGTTAATAAAGGAGAATGACCGGGTAAAAGGCTTTTGTAAAAATCCAAGCTTTTAAGTGATAAAGCACTGAACTAAGGCTATCAAAATGGAAGAGAAGACACACTCTAGATCAGGGGTCCTCAAACTGCGGCCCGCGGGCCACATGAGGTGGTGTGATTGTATTTGTTCCTGCTTTGTTTTTTCACTTCAAAATAAGATATGTGCAGTGTGCATAGGAATTTGTTCATAGTTTTTTTTTTTTTTTAAACTATAGTCTGGCCCTCCAACGGTCTGAGGGACAGTGAATTGGCCCCCTGTTCAAAAAGTTTGAGGATGCCTGCAGATGGTGAAGAAGTGAAAATGACAGGTGACGGTAAACTAACAGGATATGGGAAGCAAAAGAAAAGAACTGTGTGATTTCCATGGTTCTTGGGAAACTAGGTTGATTACCTGGGAAACCAAGTAGAGAATAAGGTAAGAAAATCAAGTTTGGGGATAACAAGTATATTGAGGTTTGTGTATGCTGAATTTGAAGTACCACAAGACACTGAAATGAAACTATCTAGGAAGCAAATAAATTTGGAAAGGGAGCTTGGGTAAGAGATATATATATATATACACAGACACACACACATACAGAAACGATGAGTATGAATAAATGAGAATTTAAGTGGTAGCTAAATTTGTAGGGGTGGATATGATTGCATAAGAAAGGAATACAGGCCAGGCATCGTGGCTCACTCCTGTAATCCTAGCACTTTGGGAGGATGAGGTGGGTGGATTGCTTGAGCTTATGAGTTTGAGACCGCCTCAGCAAAAGCATGACCTTGTCTCTATTAAAAATAAAAAAAAACTGGTGGCCAGGCACCGAGGCTCACACCTGTAATCCTAGCACTGTGGGAGGCCTAGGCGGGTGGATTGCCTGAGTTTACAGGGTTGAGACCAGCCTGAGCCAGAGTGAGACATTGTCTCTAAAAATAGCCAGGTGTTGTGGCAGGCGTCTGTAGACCCAGCTACTTTGGAGGCTGAGGCAAGAAAATTGCTTGAGCCCAAAAGTTTGAGGTTGCTATGAGCTATGACACCAGGCACTCTATCAAGGGCGACAAAGTGAGACTATGTCTCCAAAAAAAAAGAAGAAAGAAAAACTGAGGGAAGAGGATCACTTAAGCCTAAGAGTTGGAGGTTGCTGTGAGCTGTGACACCACGCACTCTACCCAGGGCAACAGCTTGAGATTCTGTCTCAAAAAGAAAGGAATACAAACTCAAAAAAGAACCAAGGTCAGAACCCTGGGAAACATCAGCATAAAAGGTGAAATTTAGGGGACAGGAAGGCCAGAGGTAGAGTTGTATCAAAATAGGGCAGAGACCATGTAAGACAAAGGCTCAAGTACCCACTAGATTCGGCAATTTGGAGATATGTAGTAAAGAATAAATTCACCAAAGAAATTCCAAAAAAACAGAGACTCTAAAAGATAGTTAATCAGTTAATGTAGTGAAAGATATAGGAGGAAGAAAGAAGTGGAAATAACTAAGACCCTCAGGAATCTTGCCTAAAAGAAGAGAATGCCCTCAACTTCCTACATTAGAACCACTTGGTCTAAAACTAATCACATCTAAAACGAATCTCCATGCACTTTTGACCCACTCTTTTCCTGATCAGAAATTTCATTCTATATATCACTCCTTTTTTCCTATGATCTGCAGTCCTCACTCTCTACTTGTTTTTTCTCATCAGACCTTAAAGATGCTCAAGTTTTTTCCATCTTAAAGCACCTCTGTTGCTCATAGTCTCTGACTTTCTCCTACCTCACAAACCAAAGTTCTTGAAAAAGTTTTTCTCTTCATGACTTTTTTTTTTTTTTTTCTTTTTGAGACAGTCTTAACTATGTCGCCCTTGGTAGAGAGCTGTGGTGTCACAGCTCACAGCAACCTCAAACTCTTAGGCTTAACCGATTCTCTTGCCCCAGCCTCCCAAGTGGCTGGGACTACAGGTGCCCACCACTGCGGCTGGCTATTTTTCTTTTGTTGCTGTTGTAGTTGTTATTGTTGTATTGGAGGCCCAGGCCAGGTTTGAACCCACCAACCCTGGTGTATGTGGCTGGCTCCCTAACCACTGGGCTACGGGTGCCAAGCCTCTTCAGGACTTCTTTTCCAACTCTCACTCATTCCTCATCTCTCCTCTCTTATCTGACTTCTGCTCCTACATTCCACTGCAGCTGTTCTTGTCAAAGTAGTCAGTGATCTCCCTATTGTGAAATCAAATGGATGCTTTTCAGTACTTTATCTTACTTGATCTCTCAGCAGCGTTTTACATTATTATTATTATTATTATTTTTTTTTTTTTTTTTTGAGACAGAGTTGGTAGAGTGCCGTAGTGTCACAGCTCACAGCAACCTCCAACTCTTGGGCTTAAGTGATTCTCTTGCCTCAGCTTCCCGAGTAGCTGGGACTACAGGATCCTGCCACAATGCCTGGCTATTTTTTGTTGCAGTTTGGCTGGGGCCGGGTTCAAACCCGCCACCCTTGGTATATGGGGCCGGCGCCCTAACCAGTGAGCCACAGGCGCTGCCTGCATTTTACTTTACATTATTGACTATGACCTCCCTAGTGAAATGCTCTCTCAGGTTCCTCACCACCATGCTTTTCCCATTTTTTTTCCCTCTACCTCTTTGGCAGTAGAACAGAATGCCTGGTATGCACTGCTAGTTGAGTCAACTTGGACAAGTTACTTACTTTATCTGTGCTTCAGTTTTCTCATCTGTAAAATGAGGATAACAATAGTACCTACCAACCTCATAAAATTACTATGAAGATTCAATGTTTAGCACATAGAACAATGCGTGGGACAAAGTAAACACTCATTAAACACCAAATATTGATATCAACTACTGTATGGCTGTCATTTCTCTATCTCCTTTGGGGTTTATTTTTCCTCTGTTTTTCCCTAGAACATGGTGTTTCCTCAAGGTTCTTTTCTTACTCTATACACTCATCCTGAGTAATCTTTCGGTTACAGCGGAAGGTCTTAAAGTATGATCTGCTGACCCCTGAGGGTCCCTGGGATATTCTCAGGGGCTCTACAAACTCAAAACTATTTTCACAACAATATCAGGACATCATTTGCCTTTTCACTATGTTGACATTTGCAATGATGATGCAAAGCAGTGGTAGGGAAAACTTAATGGCAACTTAGCCCAAAACATGCCAGTGGCACCAAACTATGAAAGTAATTACTGTAGGGTGGCGCCTGTGGCTCAGTGAGTAAGGTGCCGGACCCATATACGGAGGGTGGAGGGCTCGAACCGGGCCCTGGCCAAACTGCAACAAAAAAATAGCTGGGCATTGTGGCGGGTGCCTGTACTCCCAGCTACTTGGGAGGCTGAGGCAAGAGAATCACCTAAGCCCAAGAGCTGGAGGTTGCTGTAAGCTGTGACACCACAGCATTCTACTGAGGGCAACAAAGTGAGACTCTGTCTCTTAAAAAAAAAAAAAAAAGTTACTGTAGTGTATAGCTATGTGCTCTTGATTAAAATAAGTGCCAGTTTTACTTAAGAATGTCCTTGATGACGCAGTTCAGATTAATAATTTTATTAAATCTTGATCTTAAGCATACTGTTATTTATTTCAGATAGAGTCTTATTTTGTCACCCTCAGTAGAGTGCTGTGGCGTCATATCTCACAGCAACCTCCAGCTCCTGGGTTTAGGTGATTCTCTTGCCTCAGCCTCCCGAGTAGGACTATAGGCATTCACCATCAACACCCATCTATTTTTTCTTTTTTTAGAGATAGGGTCTCGCTCTTGCTCTGGCTGGTTTTGAACCTGTGAGCTCGGGCAATCCACCTACCTCGGCCTCCCACAGTGCTAGGGTAACAGGCATGAGCCACTGCACCCGACTTGAGCATATTTTTAAAAAGTACTCTGTGATAAAATGGAAGTACCCATAAAGAACTTCTACTGCATACCAAAGTATATGGTTGTTACTAAAGAAAAGCACGTGTGGGGCGGCGCCTGTGGCTTAGAGGAGTAAGGCGCTAGCCCCGTATGCCAGAGGTGGTGGGTTCAAATCCAGCTCCGGCCAAAAACTGCAAAAGAAAAGAAAAGCATGTGTAGGCTGGGAGTGGTAATTTGAGCACTTGGAAGGCCGAGGTTGGTGGACTGCCTGAGCTTACAAGTTCAAGATCAGCCTGAGCAAAAGCGAGACCCCCATGTCTAAAAAATAGCCAGGCATTTGTGGTGGGCACTTGTTGTCCTAGCTACTTGGGAAGCTGAGGCAAGTGGATCACTTGCGCCCAAAGAGATGGAGATGGCTGTGAGCTTTGACACCACACCACTCTACCAAGAGGGAGGGCGGGAGGAAGGAAGGAAAAAATGGGTGGCTCAGCACCCATAGCACAGTGGTTACGAGGCTGCCCAGGTACACCTACGGTGGTGGGTTTGAACCTGCCCTGGGCCACCTAAACAACAACAAAAATAGCTGGAGCATTGTGGCGGGTGCCTGTAGTCCCAGCTACGTGGGAGGCAGAGGCAAGAGAATCACTTAAGCCCAAGAGTTTGAGGTTCCTGTGAGCTGTAATGCCACAGCACTCTACCGAGGGTGACATAGTGTGATTCTGTCTCAAAATAAATAAATAAAATAAAATAATTGGTGAGTAATGTAACCCATATAAACAATATTTTCTTGGCATCCTCAATAATTTTTAGGAGTGAAAAATAATCTCAAGAACAGAAAGGTTAAGAATTTTTAAATTATGTTAACACCATTTATGTGTAGGTGACTCTCAACTATACATTATTTTATACATTCTCTGTACATATATTATCTTTGCAGTTTCATTTGAGGACCATAAAAAAAAAATGGCAAAATTTTTGAAATCTGCTTTTGAAACTAAGCAGAATCAGACTAAAAAGGAGAAGACCTCTATGATATATACCAGATGTCCTCAAACTTTTTAAACAGGGGCCAATTCACTGCCCCTCAGACCGTTGGAGGGCCGGACTATACTTTAAAGAAAAAAAACTATGACCAAATTTCTATGCATACTGCACATATATTATTTTGAAGTAAAAAAACAAAACGGGAACCAATACAATCACACTGCCTCATGTAGCCCGCAGGCCGCAGTTTGAGGACCCCTGATCTATGCTATCCTAAACTACAAGAAGGCACACTGTGGACTTATATAAGACTGTCCTTCAAAATTATCTACACTTAGACCTATGACTGGTCATAAAGAATTAAGGTGACTAATACCTTGTGCAATTTGATGAACGGACCCAATACTGTGATGAGAAAGACAGATCAGTGTTTTGCTTATATCTTATCTGTTATAAGGGTGATAAGTCCAAAGGTCTTTTTTTTGCATGGGGAGGGGGTCTCACTTTGGTACCTAGGAATGAGGACAATGGCATGACCATAGCTCACTACAACCTCAACTCGTGGGCTCAAGTTATCTTTTTGCCTCAGCCTCCCATATAGTTGGGGCTATAAGTGCACACCACCATGCCTGGCTAATTTTTCAGTTTTTGTAGAGATAAGATCTTGCTATTTTGCTCAGGCTGATGTGGTAATAAGCCTTGAGAATTACACTAAGAATTACTGTACTTTGAGTACACCAATATGTTAAGATGCTTCACATAGGGCAGCGCCTGTGGGTAAGTGGGTAGGGCACCAACCCCATATACCAAGGGGGGCGGGTTCAAACCTGGCCCTGGCCAAACTGCAACAAAAAAATAGCTGGGCGTTGCCACGGGCGCCTGTAGTCCCAGCTACTCAGGAGGCTGAGGCAAAAGAATCGCTTAAGCCCAGGAGTTTGAGGCTGCCATGGCACTCTACTGAGGGGGATAAAGTAAGACTCTGTCTTTCTTAAAAAAAAAAAAAAAGATGCTTTAAACTAATTAAGACAAACTAATTTAAGACTAACTTATAATTTTATTATACAGTATCTAGTGAATATTTTACTTTTTGTGTGTGTGTATGAGAGACACAGTGAATCTCACTCTGTTGCCCTGGGGTTGAGTGCCATAGTGTCATCATAGCTCACAGCAACCTCAAACTCTCGGGCTCAAATGATCCTTCTGCCTCAGCTTCCCAAGTAGCTGGGACTATATGCCTGTCACAATGCCCAGTTACTTTTTCTTTTTCTTTTTTTTCAGTTTTTGGCTAGGGCTGGGTTTGAACCCACCACCTCCGGCACATGGGGCTGGTACCCTACTCCTTTGAGCCATGGAGTGCTGCCCATCTATTTTTTTTTTTTTTTAAGTAGAGATATTATTGGTACCCTACTCCTTTGAGCCATGGGTGCTGCCCATCTATTTTTTTTTTTTTTTTTTTTTTTTTTAAGTAGCGATATTATTTCCCTCTTGCTCAGGCTGGTGAATATTTTACTTTCTACAGAATAGCAATTCTTAAAAGTGTTGCTGGAGATCACTTGGGAGTCCCTGAAACTCTTCAGGATGCTTCTGAAGTCCTCCCTTTTTCAACTACATTATTACATGTAACAGGCAGTCCCTGGGTTACAGGCGATTCAACTTAGTATTCGGTAGTTATGAAGGGCTCCCAAGGCTCTCCATAGGATAATTTTAAATTAAATAACTACATTAATAATTTAGGAACTAAGTTTCTTTGGCACATGTTAACAAACACGCATAGCAGGGGTATCCAACCCTTTTCTTCCTCTGCTTAACAATGGAACAAGTATTGTCTCGGGGCACACGTTAAGTAAATAAACTCTAGGCAGTAGATGAGCTAATACAAAGGGTGGGATAGGGGAATGAGGTAGTGGGGATGGGAAGGAAGGAGGGGTATGGGGGGGCCACAGTGTACATTGTAAGTCACACCTCTTGGGGGCAGGACACAAGTATAAGAGGGACTTAATCTAACAAATGCAATCAGTGTAATCTAATTCTTTGTACCCTCAATGAATCCCAAATGATTAAAAAAAAAAGTAAACATGAACAAAAGCTGACCAGAAAAAGAAAGAAAAAAGGTCCTTGCATACTTTCTGTGATGTCACAGATAAATAAAAACAGTTCTCAAGAAATCAGCACGTGGCCCATGCCGCAGGATGGATAACCCTGGCTGTAAGGGTTTCTTGGCACAGCATCTTTACTCTGTGGCTAGTCTCATTTATACAGTCACTTATTCACAGCATCACTTTCATCTTAATTTTTTTATTTAATTTTGTGAGTCTGTGTGTACCCTTATGACGATGCCTCCAAAATGAAAAAGTCCACTGCAAGCTTAGGTGAGCCTGTTGCAAAGAGAAAGGTCATTATAATGAAAAGGAAAGTAGAAATAATTAAGAGTTCAGAGAAAGGACAGAGGCCATCACTCATCAGAAAGCATTAGGCTTTAGTCACTTGACTATCAGAACAATTATAAAGGATAAAGTGAGAATAAAGGAACATGTGAAAGGCAGTGCTCCAATGAAAGCATCAATTATTACCAACCAGCACAGTGGATTAATTATTGAAATGGAAAAGTTATTGATTTGGTTAGAAGATCAAAATAAGTGTACAATTCTGATTAGCCCAGCAGTGATTGCAGCATTAGGTGAATATTAATCTTTAATATTCTTTCTTTGAAATTTCTTCTTTTATCTAAACTCTGTATTTTTTTTTTTTTTTATAGAGACAGAGTCTCACTTTATGGCCCTTTGGTAGAGTGCCGTGGCATCACACAGCTCATAGCAACCTCCAGCTCCTGGGCTTAAGCGATTCTCTTGCCTCAGCCTCCCGAGTAGCTGGGACTACAGGCGCC
>CAUYPK010149273.1:0-24859 GCA_963574355.1 Loris lydekkerianus | reverse complement strand
CACAGCTCACAGCAACCTTCAGCTCTTGGGCTTAGGTGATTCTCTTGCCTCAGCCTCCCAAGTAGCTGGGACTACAGGTACCCACCACAACACATATATATATATATATGTATATATATATATATATATATATATATATATGTATATATATATATATTTTTTGTTGTTGTTGTTGTTGTTGTTGGAGTTTGGCTGGGGCCGGGTTTGAACCCACCACCCTCAGTATATGGGGCCGGCGCCCTACTTACTGAGCCAGAGGCATCACCCAGTTGAGGAATAGATATCTAGTCTCCCTATTATTTTTTTTATTAAGTCTTTTGTACGTAGATCGTCAGTACATTTATGCCCATTTCAGTGTGTTGATTATTTGTGCAAATTGGGGTGCTTACATCATACTAATCAGCATAGCTTTCATCTCATTTACCCAATTATAGCATTAGGACATTTGTGTTCTACACATGCTAGAACCAACTTGTACTTGCAATGTGCTCCATAGGTGTGGCCCCCTACTATCCCCTACTATCCCTCCCACCCGCTTTGTTGTTTTTGTATTCATGTCTATCTAGATCTGTGCTAGATTGCTCCCCACCACCCTCAGTGTAGATCTCTTCAGTTTTATCCTCTCTAGAGAATAAATCACCAGACGTTTTTCTGGGTAGAGAATGGGGAGTCACAGCAATGTCAAGCTTTGAGAAGATCTGAGGAATTCTGTTTTCCAGTAGCACTTTGAAATTCGTTTTTGTACATGAATGCCAGACATTATTTCATTGTTTGACTCCTTTTAAAATCTTTGTCAATGTGATTTTTAATTTTTTAATTTGTACAAGTTTCAATTTTTAAAATTGTGAACTACTTTAAATATTTAAATAAATTGTGAACACAGTGAATATCCATGTAGTTACCACCCAATTTTATCGAAATCTTCACATTTGCCACATTGGCTACAAATCCCCACCCCCAGAAATAAAACATTAGAGACAGAGCTAAAATCTCTTTCCTTCTCCTCCTCTCTTGAGAGAATCTCATCTGAATTTGGTGCTTAATCATTCCAGTACATTTTATGTTGTTGTTATGTATTAAATACATATGTAGAGATCAACACTATATAGTATTGTTTTGCCTTTTTTCAAGGTTTATGTGAAGCTATCATACTGAACATATTCTACAAGTTATATTTTGCTTAAAATGTTTTTACCATTTATCTAGTTGGATACATGAATTCTAGTTTGGTCATTTTAACTGCTGCAGAATATTTCACTGTAACAGTAAGTCAGAATTTATTAATCATTTCACCTGTTCACGGGTGTGTACTTCAGAAACATACTTGTGTATTTTTTCTGATATTACTAACAGTCGTGCAACATTTCAAGTTAATTAACTTCTTGTCCTTCTGATTTAGCAAAAATTATGTATAACTTGTGACATAAAGGCATCTTATCTGAAATGAAGAGAGGTCTTAAAAGATATGATCATCTGAATTTTGTACAAATGGCCTGAATATTGCTGGGATGTCTTTGAGAAATGGATTCATCTTTTCTTTCCTAGTCATCTTCAAAAGGCGAGGAAGACACTGAGCTATTTCCTGTGACAAGGGTTTTATTATAATGATCTTTCTATGACAGGCTTTTTACTTTGTGTTCATCTATGTTCTTACTGTTTCAGACAGAATTTTGTTGCGGGATGTGAAAGCTCTTACCCTCCACTATGACCGATACACCACCTCCCGCAGGCTGGATCCCATCCCACAGTTGAAATGTGTTGGAGGCACAGCCGGTTGTGATGCCTATACACCGAAAGTCATACAGTGTCAGAACAAAGGATGGGATGGTTATGATGTACAGGTAATACCAACTACATTGGTGGCCGTCTGAGTGGAATTTTACTCAATAAACTGTTTATTGGGACATTTCTCAGTGCTTTGGGAAGATGATCTCAGCTAAGCCTAACATATAAATAACTCAGTTTTCCTCTGGAAGAAACATCATCCAAAAGAAATGGGCTGATTTAAAGCCAGGATATATTCATTGTAATTTTTGTATCATGACTTCCTTCTAAGATATTAGTAAACTTTCAGAACTTTTTATATACTTGAGGATGGAGTAGGGGATCTTTTATGGTTGTCATTTTCCTGTCATTCTTTTCTTTTTTTTTTTTTAGAGACAGAGTCTCACGTTGTTGCCCTTACTGGAGTGCCATAGCGTCACAGCTCACAGCAGCCTCCAACTCCTGGGCTTAGGCGATTCTCTTGCCTCAGCCTCCAGAGTAGCTGGGACTACAGGCACCCACCACAGCGCCTGGCTATTTTTTTGTCGCAGTTTGGCTGGGGCTGGGTTCAAATCTGCCACCCTTGATATTTGGGGCTGGCGCTCTACCCACTGAGCCACAGGTGCTGCCCATTTTCCTGTCATTCTTCAATGAATACCACTTACCTGTCAGAAATAAAAATGATCACAGATTGCAAATAGTAGGGGTGCATGTATTTTTATTGTGTTTCTGTCACTTGATTTTAAAATTACTTCAGAACTGAGGGTAGTTACTTTTGAATGGAAGCCTTTCAGGGGGCTTTATTTATTATTTCCAGGATGCTGCCTGGAAGGATCTCCGTCAAGTTATATAATCAATATGCTTTAGAGAAACTTGTGTTGATGATATTTCCCCTCTGAGTGATAACTTTTTTAACTAATTTCAGATTAATGTGAGGTTATAAATAATTGGGTTACATTTGTTTGCGTTTGCCAGGTAAAGTCCAAGCTGTAGTTGAGCCCTTGCCCAGGAGGTATGCCACGTACCCTTACATTGTGTCTGTTAGGCAAGAGCTCACCACCCCCTCCTCATTTCTCTCTCTTCCCCCACTTGAATTGATTGTGTTTTTCTCTTGTGTGGGCATGTAGTTGTTCATCTACTGGTTTTATATTAGTATTGAATACATTGGATTCTTGCTTTTCCATTCTTGTGATATTTTCCTAAGGAGAAAGTTCTCCAGTTCCATCTAGGTTAATACAAAAGATGCAAAACTGCCATTTTTTTTTTTTTTAAGAGATAGAGTCTCACTTTGTTGCCCTTGGTGGAGTGCAGTGGCATTACAGCTCACAGCAACCTCCAGTTCTTGGGCTTAGGCGATTCTTTTGCTCAGCCTCCCAACTAGCTGGGACTACAGGCACTATCATACCGCCCAACTATTTTTTGTTGCAATTTGGCTGGGGCCAAGTTTGAACCCGCCACCCTCGGTATATGGGGCCGGTGCCCTACTCACTAAGCCACCTGCGCCACTCAAACTCCCATCTTTTTTTGTGGCTGAATAGTATTCCATGGTATACATGTACCATAGTTTATTACAGACTGATATTCTTGTTTGATACAACCTTTATGTGTTGTCTGTGCAATTCAAGAGAGTTCATGTTGATATAGTGATACTTTACAAGATTTTCCCCCCAGTATTGTTGAATTTAATCACAGAATCGCTAGGCTAAAGCAGAAATCTTACTTCTACTTTTAAATTATTTAAAAAGTGAAATGTACTTATGTACTTTAATCACACTTGTAATCCTAGCATTCTGGGAGGCCTAGGTGGGTGGATTGCTTGAACTCAGCAATTCCAGACCAGCCTGAGTCAGAGTGAGACTCCGTTTCCAAAATAGCTGTGTGTTGTGGTGGGTGCCTATAGTCCCATATGCCTGGGAGGCTGAGGCAAGAGAATCGCTTAAACCTCAGAGTTTGATGTTGCTGTGAACTGTGACACCATGGCACTCTGCTGAGGATAGCTTGAGACTCTGTTTAAAAAAAAAAAACAAAACAAAAAAACTGAGGCAAGGCTTTGTGCCTGTAGCTCAGCAGCTAGGACTCTGAAAAACATGCACCGGAGCTGGCAGGTTCAAATCCAGCCCAGGCCTGCCAGATAATAATGACAACTACAACCAAAAAATAGTTGGGTGTTGTGGCAGGCACCTGTAGTTCCAACTACTTCGGAGGCTGAGGTAAGAGAATTGCTTAAGCCCAAGAGTGTGAGGTTGCTTTGAGCAGTGATGCCATGGCACTCTGCCAAGGGTGACGTAGATTCTGTCTTACACACACACATATACACGCACACACACACACAAAAAAACCTGAGGCAAGAGGGTCTCTTGAGCCCAAGAGTTTAGGTTGCTTTGAGCTATGACACTATGGCATTCTACCAAGGATGACAAAATGAGACTCTCTCTCTAAAATAAATCAATAAATAAATAAATAATTAAAGTAAAAGTAGTACAGTAACAACAAAAAAAAAGAAAAATTGCTTATTATCCAAATTAAGAACTTTGGGGCTTTAAAAGACATCATCAAGAAAGTGAAAAGAGGGCAGCGCCAGTGGCTCAGTGAGTAGGGTGCTGGCCCCATATACTGAGGGTGGCGGGTTCAAACCCAGCCCTGGCCAAACTGCAACAGCAACAACAACAACAAAACAGCCAGGCCTTGTGGCGGGTGCCTGTGGTCCCAGTTACTCAGGAGGCTAAGGCAAGAGAATCGCCTAAGCTTGAGAGCTGGGGGGGTGGTGCTGTGAGCTGTGACGTCATGGCACCATACCATGGGTGATAAAGTGAGACTCTGTCTCCTAAAAAAAAAAAAAGAAAGTGAAAAGACAAGCCATGGAATGGGAGGAATCTGAGAGGAGGGACTTGTATCCAGAATGTAAAATAACTTACAAATCAACATGAAAACAAATACCCAAATTAAAAATGGCAAAGCATCTGAACAGACATTTCTCCAAAGAAGATATGCAGGTGGTCGATAACCACATGGAGAAATGCTTAGCATCTTTAGCCATCAGGGAAATACATTTCTTTAGAAGTTTAAACATAGAATTAACAGGAGCCCTACCTGGGGTGGGGAACTTGTGGCCTTAAGGTGAAATGTGGCCTTCTAGGTCCTTAAGTGCGGTCTTTTAACTGAATCCATATTTAGCAGAACAAATCTTTTTATTAAAAGGGGTGCAGCAGAGAAAGATGAAGGTTTTCTTGCCTCTTTGGTGTCTAAAAGAGAATAATCTTGTAATTGGAAGGCCACAGGTTCCCCACCCCTGCATGAAAATATGTATATAAATGTTTATAGCAGCATTTTTCATAATAGCCAGAGAGTAGAAACAATTCAAATGTCCATTGCTGGTGAATGATAAGCCAAGTGTGGTGGTATAGTCATATGATGTAATATTATTTAGTTAGAAAAAGAATGACATACTGGTACATGCTCCAACGTGGATGAATCTTGTTATGCTAAGTGAAAGAAGCCATGCTGCGTGATTCCATCCACAGGAAACCAGGAAATGTGCAGAATAGGGAAATCCACAGAGACAGGAAGTAGGTGGATGGTAGGGCTGGGAGCCTGACTGGGGTGGGATTGGGCTGGGGAGCGACAGTGCATACAAGACTTTTCGGAGGTGATGAAAATAATCTAAAATTCATTGTGGTGATGGTTGCACAACTCTGAATATATTAAAGAAATTGTAATGGGTGAATTATATATGTATTGTATGTCATTAAAGTTGTTATAAAAAAGTAAAATAGTGTATCTTTGAAAGAGGAAAATTGTACAAAAACTTACAGAAAGGCAATAAAACCAATGGAATCTACTTTAGCTCAGATCTTATTGTTAAAGAACCATATTATATTTTTAGCACAAAGTATAGTTGTAGGATTTAAAATTGTAATTTTTTTCCCCACTGTCTCATTGCCACTTTTGCCACTGCCAGAATCTCTGCAGTCAGTAGAGTACCATGTCATCATTGCTCACAACAACCTCAAACTCTTGGGCTCAAGCGATTCTTTTGCCTCAGCCTTCCAAGTAGCTGGGGAGATAACTGCTGCAATGCCCAGCTTGCTTCTTCTTCTTCTTTTTTTTTTAATTTATTTATTTTTATAGCTAAATCATAGCTGTGTACATTAGTGCAATCAAGGGGTACAATGTGCGGGATTCATATACAATCTGAAATATTCTCATCAGACTGTTCAACGTAGCTTCATGGCATTTCTTCTTTGTTTTTTAGAGGCAGGGAGGTCTTGTATCTGTGAGCTCAGGCAGTCCAACCACCTTAGCCTTCCAGAGTGCTAGGATTACAGGGGTGAGCCACTGTGCCTGGCCGAAATTGTAATTTTTTTTAAGGTGGAAATTTTTGAGCCTAACATAGAGTCTTCTTGCATTTTTCTAAATAACTTTTTAAAAATGTAAGAGGATTAGATAGGATTGGTCCAGGAAAGTTAGTCCATGGTTTTATACAATTTGTATGGAAGGTTTTTCCCTGAAGATTATATAATATCTCTGATGCTGTATATAGCTATCATATATGATGCTGATTTTTGAGCCTTAACATCTTTTTTAAAAAGTCTCTATTTTTAAATAAGAAAACATCTTGAACAGTGGCAAAAAGTTGACATTTTGAAAATTTGCTTAAATTTTATAAATTATGGAATACCTAATATATGTAAGAGAATATATTACATATATATGTAAAGAATAAAGAATAATAATAAACACTTGTATACTCACTACCCAACTTAAGAAGGAGAACACTAATATCACCATTATCTTTGATGCCTCTAGTTTGCCCTCTCAGCAACACAAATGCTTGTTGTCCCAAGTTTTGTTGGTTGTTCATTTCCTTGTTTCATTTTGTAGCTTTATGACAGATATGGCCCACATAATATGTATTAAATTAAAAAAAATTGTTCCTAATAACCTATTTCTATTTTCCTTCACAGTGGGAATGTAAGACTGATTTAGATGTTGCCTATAAATTCGGAAAAACTGTGGTGAGCTGTGAAGGCTATGAATCCTCTGAAGATCAGTATGTACTAAGAGGTTCCTGTGGCTTGGAGTATAATTTAGATTATACGGAACTTGGCCTGAAGAAATTTAAAGAGTCTGGAAAACAGCACGGCTTTGCTGCTTTCTCTGATTATTACAACAAGTGGTACTCCGCAGATGCCTGCAGCACAGGTGGCCTGATTACCATCGTGGTGCTGCTTGGTATTGCCTTTGCAGTGTATAAATTGTTCCTTAGCGATGGCCAGTGTTCTCCTCCACCGTACTCTGAGTATCCTCCATTTTCCCACCATTATCAGAGATTCACCAACTCAGCAGGACCTCCTCCTGCAGGCTTTAAGTCTGAATTCACAGGTATGTTTCCCTTGTCAGTGGCAGGAAATGGGGTGGAAGTGAGCAGGTGAATCCTCCACTTATTTTTGAAATAGAAAATGGTTGCATTGGGAAACCAAAGATTGGTCTTCTCATTTTATTTATTTATTTTTTTGACCTCTTCTGCTGTAGAAGAGCATACAGTGATTACTATTTTAAGGATACCTGATTAAATTGTAGATCATCTTAATCAGGAAAGCTTGACCAGCTTTGGTAATGAGGATTTACCTTGACCCCTATATCACACTGTATGTAAAAATTAATTCATTAAGTATTATAGATAACAATGTAAAAGGTAAAACAGTTAAATTTCTAGAATAACACAGGAGAATATTTGTTAGGCAAAGATCTCTAAAATAGCTATACAAGAAAAGTTGGATACATTAGACTTTATTTAAATTAAGGACATCTTTTCCTTAAAAGGCACTATTGACAGTGAAATGGCAAGCTGTAGACTGGGAGGAAATTTTTTCTAAAGCTTATTTCTAATATCTATATATACATGTATATTCTGGACTTGTATCTAGAATATATAACAAACTCCCACAAGTCTAAGAAAAGGCAGATGACTCATTTTTGAAAATATGCAGAGGACTTGAACTGTCACTCTATAATAGAAGATATCCATATGGTCAAATAAAAATATGAAAAGGTGCTCAGCATCATCTGTCTTCAGAGAAGTGCAGATTTATGCCATGATGAGATGATATTTAGCTACCAGATCACTGCCATAATCTATTATTAACAAGGCAGAGTGCCAAGGATTGGCAGGACTGTAGAGGGACTAGAATTGTCATATTTTGCTGATAGGTGTTAAAATGGTAAAACGCTTTTGAAAACTGTCAGTATCTATTAAAACTACACATACACCTACTCTAGCAATTCCATTCCTAGGTATATACCTGAGAGAAGTGGTGCTTATGTACCAAGAGACATGCACAAGAATGTTCACAGCAGTTCTATTCATAACAGCACCAAATTGGAAGTAGAATATTCATAAACATTATAGTGGGACAATTGTGAGGATTTCACACAAGGCAATACCATGCAAGTTAGAAAAAAAAGACTACAGATAAATCCAACAGTAGGATTGACCCTAGTAGACATAAGGATGTTTCAGACACAAAAGAGTACATGCTGTATGGTCCTGTTTATCCTCAGATAAAACCTAAGTATGGTGAGGGAAGTCAAAGTCGCTGATCTGTGATGTAGGTGGGTACCTGTCTGTTGTCACAAGGGAGCCTTCTGAGGGCTAAAAATGGTTTGTTGAGGTGAGCGGAGGTTACATGAAAGGGTATGTATGTGCTGAGTTATTGTGCCATAAGATTAGCACACTTTTCGTAAGTATATTATGTATCAATTTGAAAAAAGTTCCTTTCAGTAGGAGATAGATTTTTAGGTCCTTTAAAGATCTGACTTCCCAGTTGATACAAATAAATATCTAGCTGCCTCTACTTGGATTTCCCCTTACAGACTCAGGTAAAGCTCTCCTCTGGAGCTCTTAGAGGCTGCACCCTGCAGAAAAAAAGTAACTGAAAAGTGGGATCCTCTTCTAGTAGCTGGTCTTAAGGACAGATGTAATCTTTTAGGAAGACTCTTCCTCCCCTCAGTCACAGAATGTTACATATCCCTCCTTCTCCCATGTCTGTGAGAAATGCACTCCTTAGTTATAAACCAGTATTTTACAAATACCTTTTTGAAGACAACTTGTTTATAAATTGAGCCATGAGTACAGTACAGATGAAATAATTGAAACGTTATATTATCTTTGCTTTTGTAGGCTGTGAAGTGTTTAAGGGATGATACATAACATATCATTTTTATTTTAAGGACCACAGAATACTGGCCGTGGTGCGACTTCTGGCTTTGGTAGCGCTTTCACAGGTCAACAAGGACATGCAAATTCAGGCCCAGGGTTCTGGACTGGCCTGGGAACTGGAGGAATATTAGGATATTTGTTTGGCAGCAACAGGTAGGCTTTGCATTGCTCTCCCTTGCTCTTGAATCCATTTTTTAAAAAAGAGGTTTCTTTGTTCTGCTTACAATTTGACTGCATTTGGTTTTTCTAAGAGAAATAAATTATGGTGACCTTATCCTAAATCAGATTCTCTGAGGATGAGGAAGCTGCCCCGTATGTGCTTTGATAATATTGTATATGCTATTTTCTTTCATTGTGTTTCTCTCTTCCTACGTTGTCCCCATACACATTATGAAATAGGAAAAAGACTATTTACTTGGCATCCGAGAAAATGGGAAGACGGGAAAGAACAAAACATTAGGGGAACAGTTAGCTGTCTTACTTGGTAGGAGAATGGTAGATAGATGGTAGGTAGATTCTTTTTTATGTTTTTGAGACAGAATCTCACTTTGTCATCCTCAGTAGAGTGCTGTGGGCTCACAACTCACAGCAACCTCTAATGCTTGGGTTTAAGCGATTCTCTTGCCTCAGCCTCTCAAGTAGCTGGGACTACAGGTGCCCACCACAACGCCTGGCTAATTTTTTGGTTGTAGTTGTCATTATTGTTTGGCAGGCCTGGGCTGGATTCGAACCCATCAGCTCCTGTGTATGGGGCTGGAGCCCTAGTTTCTGAGCTACAGGCACCAAGCTGGTAGATTTTTGTTTTTGAGTGCAAATTCAGAAAGAAAGGGTATTTATTCCCTGTCACTTTTCTCCTACAGCAATGACCATAACATGGAAATAATTTATATTATGCTAGCCTTGATACACCAGAACATTCAGGAGAAAAATGCTTGATAAAGATTTTTTTTTTCTGATAGTTTAGAAATAGGAGGTGTTTATAAAAATTATAATAACAAGAAAAATACCTAAACCACTTCTGTCTTTACAGAGCAGCAACACCTTTCTCGGACTCGTGGTACTACCCAGCCTGCCCTCCACCCTACTCCAGCACGTGGAATAGTCGTGCTTACTCACCACTTCGTGGCAGCTCAAATGGCTACTCAGCAGGTGCAAACTCAGATACGAAAACCAGAACTGCATCAGGTAAGAGCAAAAATACTGAAATTCCTCTTACATAGCAGTAACTCAGAAATAGTTTGGAAAGTTAAGAAGGTGATTATATATATATTTAAAAATCATGGATTTATTTGGTATAGTCATCAAAAATATTAATAGCACAGTTGACTGAGATTGAAATATTCAGATTTATTTCTTTACTCCTACTTCTAAACATTCTTTAAAAATCAAACAGAGATTTGATTTAGGCTCAGCTCTATTTTAGCCAAGGTTTCAACGTAAATCTTCCTAGGTGCTAGTTTCCACATATGTTTAATTCTGTGATCTCTAGGGATCCTTTAATCTCTAAAGCAGAATTTTCTAAGTAGAAACTTGAACTTTTTAAGTTTAGTAATATTCAAAAAAATGTATTGAGCTATGCTTGAAATAATTGTCAAAAGTATGATTATAATGTTTTCTGCAATGGCTAAGAGGATATTTTGACAAAAGCAAAGACATAGGCCAGGCCTGGTGGCTCATGCCTATAATTTTAGCTCTCTGAGAGGCTGAGGCTGGAGGATCCCTTGAGCTCAGGAGTATAAGACCAGTCTGAGCAAGAGTGAGACCCTGTCTCTACCGAAAAAAAAAAAAATTAGCTGGGCATTGTGTCAGGTGCCTGTAGTCCTAGCTATTTGGGAGGCTGAGGCAGGAGGATTGGTTGAACCCAGGAGTTGGAGTTGCTGTGAGACAGGCTAATACCACACCACTCTAGCCTAGGGCAACTGAGTGAGATGCTGTCTCTAAAACAAACAAACAAACCACTCCTCCCCAAAGACATATATTATAAAAACAGAATAACTGTTTGGAGTTAAGCATGAAGCTAAATAGCAGAAAATAGGAAATGGTAGGTAATGAGTAGCAGTAGATTGCTGAGGATTATTATAGATTTGTATTTTTTCAGAAGAAAATTGTAGAACAACTATTAATTCTTAAAATTGAAAGAAAAATACATCTAAATATATTTTAAAATGTAACAGTAGAAATCTTTTAGTGCTGGCTTGTATGTAAAATGATACATTCACTTGGAAAAACTGGTATTCCTACCAAAATTCCACCTAAGCATACTCAAGACCTAACAGTTTCACTCTCAGGTATATAGCAATCAGAAATGCATGTAATTGTACACTGACAGGTAAGCACGAGAATGTTCACAGCATCCTTGTTCATAATAGCCTCCAAGTGGAAGCAACCCATGTATCTGTCAGAAATAAAGTGGATGAATAAACTGAGTCACTGCATAAAATGGTATACTGCACAATATGAAAATAAACGAGCAGTTGTGTGCAACAACATGGATAGATCTAGCAGACAAAAGAATAGTGCAAATGCTTATAACATTTGTAGTTTATGAAGTACATGTTCCTTTTTTTTTTTTTTTTTTTTAAGAGACAGAGTCTCACTTTATCACCCTTTGTAGGTGCTGTGGTGTCACAGCTCACAGAAACCTCAAACTCCTTGCCTCAGCCTCCTGAGTAGCTAGGACTACAGGTGCCCACCACAATTCCTGGCTACTTTTTTGTTGCTGTTTGGCCGGGGCCAGGTTCAAACCCACCACCATCAGTATATGGGGCCGGCGCCCTGCCCAGTGAACCACAGGTGCCACCCAAAGTACATATTCCTAAACAGGCAATACTAACCTCTGGTGTTAGATGTTAAGGTAGTGGTTACCTGTGGGAAGAAAAAGAGGGGTAATGATTGGGAGGAAGATATACAGTTATGGCCAGGTAAGACATACTCTGATGGAAGAAAATTCTTAGTAGAAATAAAACTTGCAAAAGAAACCTGAAAATAATTAATTGACTTTTTTTTTTTTTTTTTTGGAGACAGTCTCACTATGTCGCCCTTGGTAGAGTGCTGTGGCATCACAGCTCACAGCAACCTCAAACTCCTGGGCTTAAGCGATTCTCTTGCCTCATCCTCTAATACCTGGGACCACAGGCGCCTGCCACGATGCCCAGCTATTTGTTTGTTGCAGTTGTCATTGTTGTTTAGCAGGCCCGGGCTGGATTTGAACCCACCAGCTTTGGTGCATATGGCTGGTGCCGTAACCACTGTGCTATGGGTGCCCAGCCAATTGAGAGACTTCAAATGGGAAGACTTACCCTCTTGCAGCCCGCCTTTTGTGTGTGTGTGTGTGTGTGGTGTCTAGGTGGCATTGAAAGCCCATAACCCTCCCCACCTTACCTCTTTTTACTTCTTGAGTTGGGAGAAGTATCAGGGCATGGCTTATGTTTCATTGGCCTCTGCCTTTTTGGCTTAGACTTGGAATATTGCCTGCGCCATAGAATCCATTGTCTTTTTTGGTGACCTAACTAAAAGGTCATTCCCAGCAAGCCTGGGCGAGTGTCATGGGCTCTGTGACTGCGAGGGTGACTGGGAGGCCTGCACTATAACACACAATCTCGGCTCTGTGATTGGAGGGTGACTGGGAGGCCTGTGCCACCGAGCCGCTCACCTGCTCCTTCCTTTGTCTTACTCCTTTGCACAGTAAACATGTTTTACTTTTGTAATTTTATAAGCAATTCCAATGTATCTTTAAAAAGTAATACAAATTTTATTCTCATTCTAGGATATGGTGGTACCAGAAGACGCTAAAGTAGAAAATTGAAGTCAAACATTGAACGCAAAATTTCTGATCTTTCATCATTGTCTCTTTAGAAAAAGTGCTGCCTGCTATCATCTGGTGAAAGAGGATCTTCAAAAGTCCTGTGGTCTTTTGTCCCATATAGCTTTTTGTATACTATTATTTGAAGCCAAGTGTTGATATGTGACAAAGTACTTCTGTATTGTGTGTTAGTGTAACACGCAGGTGTACATTGCAGTTGTGGAAAGTGATGTTTAGTCTGGATACTGAAAATATATTATTTAATTTCTAAAACCTTGTAGGAAGCATTAAGAATGAAGGCATTATGGAAACAGCACAGAAAATTTCAGTCTTAGATAGGTTGTGGTTGATGAGTTATTACCTCCTAGAGATGATAATATTCTATTTGGTATTATATTACTTGGTGTTTGCTGTTCTTTAAACATTTAAACCAAGCTTTGGACTATTAATTATGCTAATTTGTGTGTTCTGACCTCTTTTGAGCTCTACAACTTTGAGTCCTTCAGTGGTGGTAGCCTTCTGGTAAGAATTACCTTTCTTTCTTAGGAAAAGGTAGAAAATAATATCTAGAAGGTTGTTATGAATAATTGTGAGGTGACAAAAATGCTTGAAATCTCCATATTTTTCCAGGTCATAAGAGGTAAAGTTCAAATGCTTCAATAAAGGTCTTGTAATCGCAAAAGCATGCAGTTCTCTGTGGAATCTCAAATATTGTTATAACAGTCTGTTTCAATTTTAAATTAAAATGACAATATATAAAAACAAATGAGGTTCGTCTCCTTCTTTTGGGAGCCTCAACGTAATGTGGTGTTACTTTCTTTTGTTCTTTTTCTCACAGGAAAGGAGTTTGTGCAGAAATTGTTCCTGGACAATATTTTGTAATCATATCTTAGTCATTTGGTGAAAGTTTTCAAAAAGTGATTTAGGAATGCTGTGGAAACCTTGCTAAAAGTTCCCTTTTTAAAAAAAGAATTAAATCTCAAAGACTCCCAACCCATCGGAGATTGCTTGGTTACTCTTGGATAAGAGTTATATCCAAAGAGTCTTATTTTTACATTTTAGGGATCAATTTAAAACAAATCAAACCTTGATGAGGCTTTAAAATGTGACTTAGGGGTAGTTGCAAGGGTATTCTGAATAGAGCTATTCTTTGTTCATCAATAAAACTTAGTAGAAATTTTGATTTATATTACAGAGGAAAGAGTTTTTCTTAAGGTTTGTTCCTCTAAATCTTTACCCCATTTGTCCTTAGTAACAGGATATAAAAAAGAATCCAGCTTTATGTCTTTTCCCCTTTGCTTACTGTTTTGAGTTTGAGTTTATTATTAATATTTGCTGTAGGAGTTGATGATCTTGCATTAAGTATGTTTTCTTGCAGAGCAAAGTAAAATTTGAAACTGCTGTAGATGGGGCCAGTGGTAGTGATTTGCATACTGAATTGGATATTCTTAAAATGCCATGTTCAGAATTCTCCGTCTCTCTTTTTGCTCTGTTGCCTAGGTTAGAGTGCAGTGACATCATCATAGCTCACAGCAACCTTAAACTTCTGGGCTCAAGTGATCCTCCTACTTCAGCCTCCAGAGTAGTTGGGACTATAGGCATGTGCCACTGTGTCCAGCTAATTTTTTTTTATTTTTTGTAGAGACTTGGTTGTAAAGACTGGGTTGCTGGGTTGCTTAGGCTTGAATTCCTGGCCTCAGGCAATCCAGCTTTGGTCTCCCAAAGTGTTCAGATTAAAGGCTTGAGTATTTCTACTTTTGAATATCATACTATAAATCTTTGGGATCTTAATGTAAAGACAGTTGACTAAATTGGTGGCTTTTAGACTCCTCTGGGGAGCCCTATGTGGTATACTTTGAGGCTCTTTCAGAGGCTGGAAGGGAAGGGAAAGAAAGAGGCAAAATGTAGGTCTTGATTCCTCTACTCACCCAGAGTGTTCCTTTTTTTATCTTCTTTTATCACAAAGAAGTGATGTATTTTCACTTCTTTGTCATTTAAAGGAAAGATTCCGATGGCTCACCTCCCCAAATCTAAGACTCAGAGAGCAAAAGACAGTATTGCTAAGTCTCATTCGGGACCAAGATAGAGGCTGCTGCCAAGGAAAACCTCAGTGGGAGCTTGGGGTGCCTGGTTGGGAGGGTGTGCAAAGGACAAAGGAGACGTGAAAGTGCACGGAAGATAAACTTTGTGGGTTTTTTTAAGACAGAGTCTTACTATATCACCCTCGGTAGAGTGCTGTGGTGACAGCACCTCAAACTCTTGAGCTCAAGCTCAAAACTCTTGCCTCAGCCTCTCAAGTAGCTGGAACTACAGGTGCCCGCCACAACACCCAGCTGCTTTTTTGTTGTAGTTGCTATTGTTGTTTTAGCAGGCCTGGGCTGGGTTTGAACCTGCCAGCCTCTTGTGTGCTACGGGCACCGAGCCAGCTTTGTGGTTTTATTTACATGAAAGTCTAGTAGAACCTTTTAGATGTTAGGAGGAGGTTTCTGGTGTTTTAACCAATTAGGGATGTTGCTGTACTTTCAAGCAGGCTTCTCTCTGAAGGTCCTTGATCCCGGAAGACGAGGCCCAAGGGAGAGAAAGAGCACCCAAATACCATGTTTGTAAGAGGAAGGGCGTTTATTATTCACTGGCCGGGAGCTCACGGCATAGAATTCTAAATGGCTGCACTCCCCAACTGGCTTGGTCTTTCCTTTTTATCTCTAGTCCAAAAGTTCCAACCCATGAAGTACCTTTTTCATTGGTCAGTTTGAATCAAGCAGGAGATACTATTCCAGCCCCCATAGAACTACAGATTTCACAGAAGTAGAAATTTCCAAGTTCCCAGAAGTTAAGTTTGCAAATTCCCAAGGGCTGAGTCACCATGGACAGGACCCTACAGATGTATCCTTGTGGTCTCCTTGAGAAGACCTGTTCTTCTAGACCTCACCCTTCTCCGGTATCATTTAAAGGAGAGCTCCCACTGAGGTACCCCAGTTTCCCTTGGCAGCAACCCCTGTCTTGGTCCCTAATGAGATTTAATAGTACTGTCTTTTACTCTCTCACCAAGACTGGCTTAAGTTTATCTGTGGTTCTTCCATACACATTGCACACACTTCTGTTGCACTTACCGTGTTGCACTGCAATTATCTTTCTCACCACTCTGTGTTCCTTAGGGGCACAGAATATTCTTACTTCCAGTCCCTTACAGCCAGGCATGGTCAGGGGACTTAAGTCCTGTGAGTTAGATGCTTTCCTTCAGGTCTTTGGAGGGAGTGACACAAGGACCTTAGGGCAATTAGAGGTTATTCTCAGCAGTGAGGATGTATTCAGATTTAGCAGAGGCATTGGTGAGTGTCTGATGGTGGTTCCTAGGGAGACATCCTAACTGGATGGTGGCCGTGGTTTTGTGCTTGGATACTCATGCCTGAAAACCTGCTGCTTCCCAAGCCAGGGATTTCTAGCCTTCCCATCCATCAAGTGGGTGAGTTATTTATATGTATGTTACTATATGTTAATAATGTCCTTTTCTGCTCACTAATAGTCATCTTTATTTGTTTGCTACTAAAAACCTCATAAATATGGTGAATCTCTTAAGATTCCTGAATTGCCAACAACAGATGCTGACTGGCTAATTGTAATAAAAGATTGTGGTTGACTCCCAACATCTGTTCCTCCTGGGTTGGCCTCTAATCTAGTGGTTCTCAGACTTGAAGGAGAGCTATGAAACCACATTGCTTAGCTCCACTCTCAGTGTTTTAGATTTTGCAGGTGAAGCAGTCAGATTTGTGTGTCAACTAGGCTGGGTTAACACACAAAAGAAGGTGGTTTGTAGATGTGGTCATCTACAGTTGACTTTAGAAGAGATTAGTCTTGTTGATCTGGGTTGGTCTGATCCAATCAGTTGAAAGGTCTAGGAACAGAACTATAAAGTTTCCTGGAACAAATTCTGCCTGTGCACTGCAGTTTCAGCTTGAGAGTTATTGCCTGCCCTTCCTGGTGGTCTACACTGTGGATTTTGGACTTAGCCCCCACAGTCATGTGAGCCAGTTCCGGTAAATTGCTCTGTATCTCCTACTAATTGTGTTTTTCAGATTTTGGTCCCAGAAGTGACTCTAAAGAATCTTCAGGATGAGTTTTCTGCATTGGTTCTGGGTTTTCTGGAATTTGTTTTCTAATTTGATTATAACTAAAGGCATGCATGACTGTTTTCCAATGGTAAAGGGGTGCTGACAGTCTGTAGCATGATTGGAATAGAGATGTACAGATATCACATTTGGATACTCCTGATCAAATACCTGTAAAATTCAAATGACCCTGCATTTGACATCTTAGCGCTTTTTAGTCAGAGTGTAGTGGGATTGGCTGATTGTTTTTAATTGGTCTAGACCAGTGGTTCTCAACCTGTGGGTCACGACCCCTTTGGGGGTTGACCAACCCTTTCACAGGGATTGCCTAAATATATCCTGCATATCAGTTATTTATATTATGATTCATAACAGTAGCAAAATCACAGTTATGAAGTAGCAGTGAAAATAATTTTATGGTTGGGAGTCACCACAACATGAGGAACTGTATTAAAGGGTCGTGGCATTAGGAAGGTTCGGAACCACTGGTCTAGACAAATTGGAGAAAGAAAATGGTGAGCTAAGGGCTTGAATTCCCAGCTGAAGCTTCCCTGTGAATGATCTGAAAGCTTTTGTATCTGCCCTGAAAGAAACCTTTATCTTCTTAGCCACAGGGCTAAGATTTGAAAACCCAAACCCAGAGTCTCTCTCATCTCATGTGTGACCTCCGCCTGAGGTTAACCCTGCTTTGCCTGAAGGGCCGCTGTAATCTCCCCAGATGTGTCGTTACAAGACTTTACTGACTCTTCCCAGGACCTACCCCTGCCACCCACCTGCTTTGCTTCTAAAACTATAACTAGACTCAAGTTCTAGCAGACCCTAAAGAATGAAGTAACAAATTGTGATCCATGAGGAGGTTTGCTGCACCCCCCAAAAAGGTCATGATTTTTTCCAGTCTATACAAATAGCAATGTGGGGGATTCATGTGTTAATGGATCTTAATGGTGTAAGATGGTAGAAGGAATATAAAACTGAATCAGGCCAAATGTATTGGTAACGAGTCCACTAAGCAGACTCTGAACTCAGTGTGTGAGGGTGAGAAAGGACTGAGCAGTTTAGTTGGTTTGTTGGACATGGGCTCACCAAGGGCCTGGACTCTGCTAGAAGTGTGTTGGTATACAGTGGAGGAAGGGATGGTGTGTGTGTGTATCATGACTGAGAAATTTGTAAGGGGGAGGGCCTTCGAATTTGGTCAGAAAGTATAGTGGGAGCTGCTGCTGTCAACCTGAGACCCCTGGATGCAGTGGGGTTGATGCGATCCCAGGGCAGCAGGGCCAGAGACAACATGGTGTGTGGTTCCTGTAACGGATGGCAGAGCAGAGCAGCAGTCAGAGGTCTGACTCACAGACACCGTGGCTCTCGCTAGTTGGTCATGGTGCACCTAGAAAATAAGTAGAGGGACACTCTACTAAGCTGTTACCTGATTTGTGTAAATGGAAGCATTCTAGGTTGAGTAAACAGAAGTCTAACTTAAATTACCACAATTAAGTCATGGCCATTAGGTCATTTCCCAGCCTTGAGTCAGTTTTCAGAGCAGAATCCCTTCTTCAGTGTAGTAGGATAGGCTGGGTCCCCTTGAGGAAGGACCCTATAACACAGCCGTAAGTTATTTTTTTTCTGAGATAGGGTCTCAACTTTGTTGCCCAGGCTAGAGTGCCATGGCATCAGCCTAGCTCACAGCAATGTTAGACTCCTGGGCTCAAGTGATCCTCCTGCCTCAGCTTCCCAAGTAGCTGGGACTAAGGTGCTCACCAGAATGCCCAGCGTGCTTGCTTATTTATTTACTCATTCATTCATTCATTCATTCATTTATTTATAGAGTCAGCTGTTCTTGAACTCCTGAGCCCAAGGGATCCTCCCACCTTCAGCCTCCCACAGTGCTGAAATTACAGCTGTGAGCCACGGCTTATGGCTCAGCCAGCCACGAGTTCATCATTCATCTTTCTCCCAGTCTACTTTCAATGGACTTAAGGCTGTTTGCTGGGGTGATTGCATTGGACAAAGGGAAATAATAAGATGTTCTGGGGATTACTAGACACTAACTCTGAATTGACATTCTAGGAGGCGATATTCCTGTGGTTCATAGTGTTTTAGCTCAGATCCATCTCACAGTGGGGCCCCTGGATTTGTAATTGAAGTAGACGTACTCTGCAGCTGGCAGAGTCCCTGACTTGGTTCCCTGAGCTGTGGAGCGAGGGGTGTTGTGGTGGAAAAGATGGAAGCCTCTCAAACTGCCTCTATGTGTTGAAATGATAAAGCATCAGTAGCTGTGACAAGGACACTGAGTCACAGGGGCTTAGAGGACTCCAGTTAGTAGGAAGAACATCCAAGTTAGAGTTGATGGCCGCTAGGCAGAGAGTTGGAGTGAGGGAGAGGTTACATGGAGGGATGCAAAGCGCGTGAGCCCTGTACCTCAGGAGATGGTCTTGGAACTGAGTCATCGTAGATGAAATTAGGATGAAGTTATGCTGGAGTAGAGTGAACCACTAATTACTACTGTCATATATATATATATAGCACAGAGTGAGACAGCCTCACTCTGTGCCCCAGGTAGAGTGCCGTAGTGTCATAGCTCACAGCAACCTCAGAGTCTCGGGCTCAAGTGATTCTCTTGCTGCAGCCTCCCAAGTAGCTGGAACTACAGGCACCTGCCACCATGCCCAGCTAGTTTTTTTATTTTTAGTAGAGATGGAGTCTTGCTCTTGCTCAGGCTGGTCTCCGACTCCTGAACTCAAGCAATCCATCTGCCTTAGCCTCTCAGAGTGCTAGGATTACAGGCGTGAGCAACCACACCTGGCATTCCTGTCATTAAATGGGGAAGTTTGTACTCAGACATACACACAGGAAGAACACTATGTAAAGATTCATGTTCTGCTTCCATAAACCACGGCACGTCAGAAATTTCCAGCAAGCCATAGAAGCTGGGGACACCCTGGGACCGCTCCTTCCCCAGCAGCTTCAGAGGGTACAACCCTGTAGGTCTGAGATGAAGGTGAAGTTCAGGGACTAAGGCAGTAGAGGGGAAGGTGAAGTTCATCTCAGACTTATAGGCCTTAGTACTGTGAGATAATAAATAGGTGTTAAATCGAAAAGGAAACCAAAAGCAATACTACATTCCTAGAGGGACTTCAGAGACTTGAAGGAGATATGACTGGTGATCCTGCCACATCCCCATTCAACTTGCCTGTTTGGTCTGTGCAGAACGTGGATGGATTGTGCATCATAATAATAGATCATCCTACACTTGATCAGGTGGTAAGAACAACTGCAACTCTGTGCACATGTGGTTTCATTGCTGATAGGCAGCACCTCCAGCAAATGCTTTTCCTTCTTCCTTAGCACAGGCCACCAGAAGCAGGTTCACTGTCTTACCTTGGGGATATATCAACTCTCCAGCCCTAAGTTATAATTTAGTCTGTGGGGACCTTGCTCACCTTTCCCTTCTACAGGACGTGACCCTGCTCCGTGACATTGATGTTAGTAAACTGATTAGACCTCGTGAGAAGAACTAGCCCCTACTCTAGACAGACTGGTAAAACATTTATATATTATAAGGTGGGAAATGTGAAAAAAATTAAAGGGCCTTCTGCCTCAGGGAGATTTCTAGGGGTCCAGTGGTATGGGGCATGTTAAAATATCTCTTTCAAGGCTCGGCGCCTAGAGCATAGTGGTTATGGTGCTGGCCACATGCACCAAGGGTGATGGGTTCAAACCTGGCCCCAGCCAGCTAAACAACAGTGACAAGTGCAACAAAAAATAGCCAGGCATTGTGGCGGGCACCTGTAGTCCCAGCTACTTGGGAGCTGAGAATCGCTTACGCCCAAGAATTTGAGGTTGCTGTAAGCTGTCATGCCATCGCATTCTACCCAGGGCAACATAGTGAGACTCTGTCTCAAAAAAAAAAAATTAATAAATAAAAAAAAATCCCTTCCAAGGAGAAGGATAAGTTGTTGCATCTAGCTCCTTCTATAACAACAACAAAAGGACGTGCAGCGCCTAGGGGGTCTCCCAATTTTGCAGCCAATATATATTCCTCATGTAATGTGCTATTTACTGACTGCCCCCAAGACTGCAAGCTTTGATGGGGCCCAGGACAAGAGATGGCTCTGTTATAGGCCCAGGCTATTGTGTAAGCCCAAAGAGCACTTCAGTAAGGCCACTGGCCATTCATCTGTCATACTTCATATTTTCCAAATAGTTCCTATCTTCTGTTTAGTTTGTTTAAATTTTGGTTTCCCTCATTTTGTTGTTTTATAAAGGCACTGATTTCCTTTCTTTCTTCCTTTTTTACTTTTTTTTCCTGATGTTTATCTTTAGTATCTAGGACAGTAAAATAGGGTCCCAGCCGGAAATAGATGGCACATTTGAATTACAGTAATTTGAGGGTGTAATAAATAAACCGTTTTACAAAGATGTGGGCAGATGTAGGAAATCCTCAAAGGCTGATTTATAATAAGACAGGGCAAGTAACAACCGAGCTGTTAGGACATAGGATAAGGAGTACTGACAGGCAGAGTCTCCTTTGTCATGACCGAGTAGCAACAACCCAATCTTTTCTTGATAATTAGGATGAGATGAATTACCCCTTTCTTTGCCTGTTTGTTCGGTAGCAGGGGGAATCCCAAATGGCTAGAGGATAGTCTCAGATTTCCAGTTCATCATGATGCTTCCTGGTGGAAGTATCCCTTCCTTGGGCTCTAGAACTTCCAAGACCACTGTATTAGCACCATTTTGTGCACCTTCTAAGATGATCTCAACTACACCATTCTTTTCTTTTTTTAATATTATCAACATTCTTTTTTTTTTTTTTTTTGACAAAGACTCTCACTCTGTGCCCTGGGTAGAGTGCGTTGGCGTTGTCATAGTTCACAACAACTTCAAACTCTGGGACTCAAGTGATCCTCTTGCCATAGCCTCTTGAGTAGCTAGTGCTACAGGTGCCCACCACCATGCCTGGCTAGGTTTTCTATTTTTAGTAGAAATGGGGTCTTGTTCTTGCTCAGGCTGGTCTCAACCTCCTGAGCTCAAGCAATCCACCGTCTTGGCCTCTCAGAGTGCTAGGATTACAGGCATGAGCCACTGTGCCAGCCAACTGCCCCCTTCTTTCACTTGGTGGGTTTCACACCCGCACCAGATCCCCCTCTCTTTTTTGTTTTTTATTTTAATGTACTTTTTTATTCAAAAGAGGATTAGCTTTGATTTCACTATTGATTAAATTATTGACCACAGTGTGTTAGATTATGTTGATAGCATGTGCTATTTTTTTTTAATTTTTAATTTTATTTTTTTTTAATTGTTAAATCATAGCTGTGTACATTAGTGCAATCGCCTGTACCCATTCTACGATGCACCATAGATGTGGCCCCACCCATTACCCTCCTTCCACCAAAACCTCCCCCCTCCCTTCCCCTTCCTTGGCTCTTTCCCCATAGTTCCCCCCCCTCTTTTGAGATTGGAATAAAACAACATATTGCGAGGCTTGGGATATGGCTTCCTATGTGACTGCCAAGGGCCCAGATGGTACGACTAAGAAGTTTAGGGAATTAACTCAATGAAACAAACAATGACAAATTGGAAATTCCCATATTTTCAGGAATTATTACAAAGTAGATTGTCATCTTTCAACTCTTCTAGAGAATTCATATGTGCAGAGCGAGCATGCCTGCGAAGCGACCTGCTGTGTGCCGGTAGCTCACTGTGATACAAAGGTCAAGTGGTGTCATACTATGTACATTGCATGGCATCGCCTCACATCTTGTCTCCCTTGTTTTTCTGTCTTACCCTTGTGTCTCTGAACAAGGTCCTGTCTAAGGGACAGAACTTTAACATTTGCTTGGTTTGGCTTTGTACAAAAGTTACACTAAAGCAGTTGGTCGTAAAAGTTGTTCAGGATGGTCATATCAGCACAAGAAGCATCACCACCATTGTGCCTCGTATCCTCTTGGTGACTTTGACAACCACCTTGGTGATTGGGTTAGTGCTTTGTAAAAGAAAAAGGACACAAACTATTAGAAGACAACCTATTATCAGTGGAGGAATAAATGTAGAAATTGGCAATCCATTTTATAACATGTATGAGGTAGATCATTATTACAACAATAGAGGTCTTTTAGGTCCTGACTTTATCATAGATCCAACAAAGACCCAGAAAAAAGGGAGAGGGTCCAGGGCTTTCAAGCTCCACACACAGCGCCACCCATCTACCTTAACTCTGACTTGAAAGGACCACTGACTGCTGGGCCAATAAATTGCTCCAATCCAGTGTATGCAAAATTATATATGGATGGACAACACTGACGAAACTCCTTAGGCGTGTCGATGAAAGGAAAGAACTACATCCAAAGAAACTAGAAATTGGTGTACACGAGGCAGTGGCATAATCAATAATACCTTTTATATGCTGTCTAAATGTATAAAATATAAGGATTACTTTTGTATGTTCCAACTTGTTTTGGCATCAGCATTAAAAAAAAAAATTGTTCAGGATGGCATTGTGGAATTGGATTGTTCACATGCATCAGAAGACCTTGAACATCCACATTTTCCTACGTCCTTGTAGGCATAGCAACCATTTTCTTTCTCCCTGAGTGGGATTAGCCTCCTCTTGCCTGAAGACCATGTAATGGCCTCACCTGAAATGGGAGTCTCAAGACTGGGTTCTACCATATCTCTTTGCCTCCACTCTAATAACGAGAGTCAACTCTCAACCTGGACAAAGAAAGACAGTCCCTGCTTCAGGGAGGGGAGGGGAAGCAGGTCACACACCATAGAGCTAATATGTACCAGTAAGAATAGGGTGGAACTACACTCGGGAGTTCATTTGGAAGTTGTTAGGTTGTGGAAGGGGCGAGATATGGGTGGAGAGAGTGTTTCTCCACATTCACCTGTGACTTGGGATTCATTGCTCTGTCAAAGACATGAGGCACCCGTTTTAATACTCTGCTGGGATGGTTTCCAAAGCTTGGATGTGATGTTCCCTACAGCAAATGAGGTGAAGATGCCAGAATTGCTGTGGTATAGTATTAATGTGTCTGAAAACTTCAGGAGGTGAAATGTTAGAATTGAGTTACAACATGAAATGGAATAATCCAATATCTGATTTTCTCCAGAGCACCTCCCTCAACTAAGGTAGTGAGGAATGTACTGGTGAGAGTGTTTTTGGCATTTAAAGAGCTCAGTGAAGGTTGCCCTCTGTAGGCAAAGGTTAATAATTCATATTGACCTTGTGAAAGTGAACAAAAAAAATGCCTCTCAGCTTCACATGTGCCATTAGGAAATTTCCCACTATCCTCCATTTATTCAACTGACAAAAACCAAAACAAAACAAAGCAAAACAAAACCGACCAAATTTAGGAATTTCCTGTTACATTTATTAAACTTTATCCTTTTCTCATTTCTTTTATGGAAGACAAAGATTTGTATTGTGGTTATCACCACTAATTGTATTATGCCAATTTTTATACCTATTGTAATCATGGTACTTTAACTGAGTCTTCAGGATTCTTACTTTCTTGAAAATCATGGATACCTTTGAAGAGCAATGCTAGATTTTTTTTTAGTTTTTCTGAGACAGGATCTTGTTCTGCCTCCCAGGTTAGAGTGCAGTGATGACATCATAGTTCACAGCAACCTCCAACTCCTAGGCTTGAGAGATCCTCCTGCCTCAGCCTCCCGAGTAGCTGGGACTACAGGCATCCGCCACCACACCTGGATGATTTTCTTTTTTTTGGAGACCGAGTCTCACTTTGTCGTCCTCTGTAGAGTATTGTAGCATCATAGCTCACAGAAACTTCAAATTCTTGGGCTCAAGAAATTCTCTTCCCTCAGCCTCCCTAGTAGCTGGGACTAAATGCGCCCGCTACAAGGCCTGGCGATTTATTGGTTGTAGTTTTCGTTGTTTGGCAGGCCTGGGCTGGATTCAAATCTGCCAGCTCTGGTGTATGTGGCTGGTGCTACAGGCATGGAGCC